>JAHWFP010197280.1:24615-59829 GCA_023313725.1 Lithobius niger
GTAAAACTGACGCTACTAAGCCAAAAGCTAAGCCAAAAGCTAAATGCAACAATTGCCTGGTGCACTTAACCGATGCCAATGTTGGGTTGAGATGATAGTAAAAGTAAAACTGACGCTACTAAGCCAAACTCTAAGCCAAAAGCTAAGTGCAGCATTCGCCTATTGCGCTTAACCGTTGGCAATGTTGCGTTGAGATGATAGCAAAAATAAAAAACTGACGCTGCTAAGCCTAAAACCTACCACAAAAAAGAACCAAATCTTTCCTTAAAAGAAGTTTTAGACGTAGCAACAATAAATGTCTCAAATTGAGAGGGGTTCCAACTAGGGACAATTCGTGCAAAAGTGGTGCCAAATATTATGCTTGTTTGCGTTTCTGTGAAGCCTGGAACAATGACTTCGTGTATTAGTAGAAACGAAACTGAAGTCAATTGCTTGATACGTTCGAGATGTTTCAGAATATGATTTTAGATGATATCTCCAGGTTCACAGCTTGTCTCGACATTTAAGAGATTCAGAAGATTCTCGTAAGAAGGAATCCGAAGCAAACGTCACCATTTAAAACTTCATTTAATTTGTAGTCGAGTAGGCAAACAAGATAAAATGCGCTCCAGACAGCAAAAGTAGACCGCAAGTTCACGAAATTAAATTTTCGAAAAAAAATTGTTTTTGTCTTGGTCACAATAACACATGAAAAAATGTACAATTAAAAATACCATCCTATGGTGAGTTGCCCACACACAAACCGCCATCTTGAGTTGTGTGTGGGCAACTCACCCTCTCATGGGCTTTTAATTGTAGTATATATAATTTTTTATTTTATTGTTATGGGGTGCCAGGTGCGACAAAATTCACTGCTCGGAAATAATTATACAATTAAACAATTATAGTTTTACAAACAAAAAAAGCAAGTATCACAAAAAATTTAAGTTTTTTGAAACTTTCATATTTTTGCATGATTTTAATACTTTGTAAAACTCTTTGTGTTTTTGTGAAACTTTATTTTTGTGCGAAACTTTATTTTTTTTGTAAAACTTATTTTTGTAAACCTTTAATTTTTTATAAAACCTTATTTTCTGTAAAATTTTTAATTGTTGAGGAACTTAATTTTTTTTTGTCCGTTTTATTCTGGCAGAAGTAACTTTTTTTGCAAAACTTAATTTTTTTTTCGAGGAGTGAACTATCGTACATCGCACCCCATATATTGTGATCAAGACAAAAACAATTTTTGTCGAAAATTAAATTGTGTGTGATTTCTCACGAACTTGCGGTTTCGTTTTTCGGTGTCAGGAGCGGATTTTATCCTGGTCCCATTTATTCAAGAGGAGTTGGGAATTTTCCAGATGGGAAATACAAGGTGAGCAATAGGGCTGGCTGACATGTGAACATTGAACAATCAAAAATTGGGCGAAGTAAAACAAATCTAATAGGGGACAGAGAAAAAGTAACGGCTGAAAATGAGAGAATGACTTTAGTTTAAGTGGACCTTTTCAAGATTTAGGTGGCAACAAAGTCGGCGTGTAGGTGGAATTTTAAAGAATACCAAAGTCAACATGATTTGCCTCGACAAGTATATCGTTTGTACCAGTACAGTTTTAAATCGCCACCGTAACTATAACAATAATAATAATTTGCAATTAAAGTTGCAGCTCAACAGGGAAGGTTCTTAAAGGCGAGTTGCCACCAAACGAAAGCTTGCAGCATTTAAAAATCGGTTGATATGTGGTTGAGAAGGTTACAGCATTGAAATTCCGCTCCTGACAGCATGACACAAAACCACAAGGGCATACAATAACACAGTAATGTTAGTTTTCGAGAGGTAATTCCCCTCTTGGTCACAAATCACAAATGAAACACAATAAAAACTCCTAAACATGACAAGTAGTAGGAAAGGCGATTTGAGCTGGAAACAGACACCACCCAAAAAGTAACCACAAACAAAAAAGAAAAGAACAAAAAAGAAATTCCCGTTTGCCCTGCTCCGAGATTCGAACAGGGATCATTCGAGCGAGTAGTGTCAGTGCAAACCACTTGACTGAGTTGTTAGATGAAAAGTCTGTGTTAATGGTAGGTAGATAAAGGGACTCCCTCCACTAGATGGCAGCACTTGCTTGCTCAGGAATAGGAATTCCACCATTTTCTTGTGCAATATAGCTTTTTACAAAATTTTCCAAACTGCCATTTTCTTTTCTTTTTCAAGCCTATTGAAGTAAAATGAAGAATGTAGTATCTTTGTTTCGAAATATCATGAAACTCTTAAACAGACAATTGACATTATTAAAGAGTAGTGTTTCAAACCAAACTTTAGGCATCTTAGTGCTCATATTAATTTTTAAAGGGCATCTTTGCAAAGCAGTATTCAGTTATGTTATAGTCGGCGTGTAGAATGGGCTGGCTTGTCACTTCACAGTTTGGTCAATCAATCCACAGTGGCCCATTGGTAAGAACAGTATTCTCTTTGGTTAGGCATACAAATGCACTCACGAATCGAACTCAATGCTGGAATACTCTAGGAGGCGGCTGCCACCAAGTTCATTTTATTCAATTATTTTATTTCGGCTACAACTTCGAACAAATTAATATACCCTTTAGTTAAATATGGCTAAACAATACTGTCCGCATAAAATTTCGTTGGCTGCTTGTATCCTCTTCGGATTCCAAATTATCTTCTTCTTTCGAAGGTAAACGTGGAGTTCTGTAGACGGTCTTAAACCGAACGAATCGAAGTACAAGGCGCACGAACCTCCTTTTAAGTAATAAGCGGTCCAATGCATTCCTTCACCTTCTCTCGAATCCTGCAAGTTTCTTATTCCGCATTCTACAGCTTTGGGGCGTGTAGGCAGTAGATCTTTGCTGTAGACCCCTCGAAACGTATTTATTCCTAGCTTCTTGGCATATTTGGCGATATCTAAATTCGTTAAGAGTCTGTTCATAGGTACCCCGGCTTCATGTAAAATCCACATCCACACTGTTTTTTTTTTCATCCCCAATCCTCCACCTTTTTTCGAAGCAACGGCGAGCGCTTCCAAGCAATACATGATTGATTAAATTTAGCTTTTACGTATAGAAAAATTTGGATAGAAAAGCATAACGATCCTTTTCAATAATCAACAACTCGCTTTTACTTTTAATTTTTTTCTATATAAAGCATAAGTCCTTTTCAAAATGAAACTAATCAACTACGACTCGATGGACGTCACCTTCGAGAAAAGCAAGAACCAGCTCAAGTTACCGAAACAACTTCGATGCATTATCTGCGGTCCGGCCTGCTGTAGCAAGACGAACCTAACCCTCAATCTCCTCTGCAACGACGGCTGGCTAGACTACGACAGACTCTATGTGTGTTCCAAGAACCTGTTTCAAAGCAAGTACGAACGGTTGAGACAGGCCTTCGAAGAGACTTGTCCCGAATTAGCGTCGTTCTGCTCGAGCTTGGAAGAGATTCCCTTACCCGAACAACTGTTAGTATACGGTGACGAGAAAAAGGCTACCGAGAAAAAGGCTGTTGTAAAGGCTACCGCCTGTCTCTTTAATATTCTTCCTCTCCCAGCGGCGAAATGTACCAGTCGCTGAGTAAAAACCGCCGTCCTTAGCCCTAAAGATGTGACCGCCATTTTAGTGTGCTAAGGAGGACTCGTATCAATCATGTAAGTGTCGATTTGATAACATGATAACTATTGCCCCTTCCTATAATCGCATCATCACTATAATATGCAACCGTTAGCACCAGGAAATGTATTGAACTGAATCGCATCAAAATATGCCCAGAAAGTTCTCACAATCGTTGTTGCAACTCCGTAGGGCTGAGGCCACCTTTGTAGTTTTCAATACGAACTATGATTAAGCGCCGTTCGTAGCTTCCATACGTAAATGTCCCCTATTGAAATTGTACCATATCACCATGTTTGTTGGAGAGGAATAAACCAGAACGTTACGTCGTCCCCACAATTGCGTTGTCTTCACTTGTGTTACGGATCGGGACGATCCACGGACCCTCTGGGACAGTTATATTGCCCTTAAGCCCATCCACAGCCAATATTCAGTCATCTTCCCTCGGATGCTTCGTGTGGGTCCGAGGGCAATTATAAACAGTAGTAGCTTTAACACCTTCCGGGCCTTCGAGTATACGGTTGATAGTTCGGCGTTATTACTAAATAGCAGCAGCAACGTCATCAGCTTCGCTGTACCACAGCAGCCACCTCCTAGACAAGGGGAGGCCAGATTCCGAACCGTTTTGCTCTAGGAACTGTGCCAATTTTTCATGTATCATGCATGGGGGACAAAATTGGAACCGTTTCGCTCTAAGATCAAAACTCTGGATTTTGGCTCTTTACCAAATTTTGGGCCACGTCAAGGAAATGAAACTGAAACTCCAAGTGAGTTAGTAGTAGCACTTTCCCTGTAGAGAATGACCTAGTAATAGGTCACTCCCTACAAGAAAACAGCTACTATCACCTACTAGGTAGTTAACTTTGCCGTTTCCTGCACTAGAGGGCAGTGAAATGTCCTGCAGCTTTAAGAGCCAAGAATTTAAACTCTGAATGCAAACGACCCTTAGGGTTGCCATACTGACAAAAATATCCTAGCATTGAGTTTGATTCGTGAGTGCATTCGTATGCCTAACCGAGGAGAATACAGTACTTACCAATGGGCCACTGTTCTGGATTGGCCAAACTGTGAAGTGACAAGCCAGCCCATTCTACACGCCGACTATAACATAACTGAATACTGCTTTGCAAGGATGCCCTTTAAAAATTAATATGAGCACTAAGATGCCTAAAGTTTGGTTTGAAACACTCGCCTTTAATAATGTCAATTGTCTGTTTAAGAGTTTTATGATATTTCGAAACAAAGATACTACATTCTTCATTTTACTTCAATAGGCTTGAAAAAGAAAAGAAAATGCCAGTTTGGAAAATTTTGTAAAAAGCTATATTGCACAAGAAAATGGTGGAATTCCTTTTCCTGAGCAAGCAAGTGCTGCCATCTAGTGGAGGGAGTCCCTTTATCTACCTACCATTTGCATTGATTTTTCATCTAACAACTCAGTCTAGTGGTTAGCATTGACGCCACTCACTCGAACGATCCAGTTTCGAATCTCGGAGCAGTCCCAACAGGTATTTCTTTCTTTTTTGTTTGTGTTTACTTTTTGGGTGGTGTCTGTTTCAGCTTAAATCGCCTTTTCCTACTACTATAACAGAGGCACACCCAATTAGTGAGCACCATCTTGAACTGTTTGCATGGTCTACCCTGCAACCAGTTCAAGATGGTGCTAACTAATTGGGTGTGTCTCTATCATGTTTAGGAGTTTTTATTGTGTTTCCCTGCAACCAGTTCAAGATGGTGCTCGCTAATTGGGTGTGTCTCTATCATGTTTAGGAGTTTTTATTGTGTTTCCCTGCAACCAGTTCAAGATGGTGCTAACTAATTGGGTGTGTCTCTATCATGTTTAGGAGTTTTTATTGTGTTTCATTTGTGATTTGTGATCAAGAGGGGTATTACCTCTAGAAATTAAAAATTATTGTGTCATTGTATGCCTTTGTGACTTTGTGTCATGCTGTCAGGAGCGGAATTTCAATGTTGCAGCATTTAGTGCCATCGAGCGCTATCTAGTTCTATCTAGCACTTGCTCGGAGCAAGTAAAAGAATGGACAAAGAAATATTTTTTAATACAACAAACAAGCCAAGTGCCTCCTTAATTATTGAGTAAAAATTTGGTACATCGTCGTGCACCTGGAAGTAAGCTGTAAAGATTAGCGATATTAATGCCACTAGATGGCGCCACGTTGGAATATAAAGAAAATACGTTGGCGCCATCTAGTGACAGCAATATCATTAATCTTTACAGTTTGTTCCCAGGTGCAGGAAGACGTTCCAAATTTTTTATTCAATAATTAAGGAGGCCGAAGCTTGTCCGTTGTGTAAAAGGTATTGCTTTATTGTGCATTCCTTTACTTGCTGCAACCAAGCGCTAGAGAGAACTCAATAGGGCTATAGATCCTGCAGACATTTATTTGGTGTCAACCCGCCTTTCATAGGACACTAATACCCAGCCAAATTATTGTAGAAAATAAAATGATAAAAATATGATGAAGTACAAAGCCAGCCAGAGGAACTGTAGTCGACAACAATTACACACACACTGAATAGTACAACAAAAACAAAATACGGTGAAAAGGGAAAATGGTGAACAGCAGATGGATGCTATTTGTCAACAAACTTTGATAGGTCTGTCTGTTTTACTAACGTTCTAGCAGTAGTCAGTAAAGGTGCCAAAACGACACTAGCCAGTGGCGTAACTAGGGTTTTGTACTGAGGGTGCAACACTAGGTATTTAGCCGAATGGTGTGGAGGGAGAACCGAATAAGAGCCAACGGAAGCTGATGCATTTTTGCTATTTTCCGGTATTTTCTGGCCTTGTAAAGTGCCGTTGAAAACATTTTTATAAAACCAGTTTTTCTGACTCCATTATACGCATAAAAAAGTTTTGTAATGTAAATCTTTCAGTTTTTCATACTAGATACTTATGTTTTAAACACTGATACTTTGTCAGAAATGTTGGGAATTTTAAGCAAAATATGGAGTTAGTAATTCTTAATGTTTATCTTTACTGGTTTTCGTATTTCTCCATTTGTTTCCTGGTTACTTTAGTGATTTAAAGAAGAAACAGTAGAAGTATAAATTAGCTAAGATGAAAGTTGCGTCTTTGACCTCAAAATGCAGCCATCTGGCGGGAAATAATTTTACAGCTATGGAAAAAGTGACTTGGCCAATTTGCCGAATAAGCTTTCAAAATCTCACAGAGGGGACGAATCGCCCCTTTGCCCCCCCCCCCCCCCTCCCACTAGCACTAGTTACGCCACTGCACTAGACGGCAGCTGGTTCCAACATTCACGACAAGATTGCTAAAAAAAATTCTTACGGCAATCCAGTTTTGTCGTGTTTACCACTAGTTTTAGCGGATGGCCTCTAGTCCAAATGCATCATCGGATATGAAAATACTGGCTACTGTTCACACCGAACAAGTCATGTGGCAGACCATCAATAGTCAATCGACGCATTTCAAGTGAAGGTAAAAAGCAACATATTACCTTAGACAAGTCTGGCAAGAATATATTATCCGTGGGGAAGTTCGGATTCAAGTGGATGCCAATAAAATAGCTATTTCATTCGTTCGTTGTTTGTTCTTCGACAGGGTGATCAGTTAAGTTGTGAGCCAGCTTGATAGCTAAAGTACTACTGAACGATATGTCATGTAACTCGGGTGATGTGATGAGGCCAGTCCGCCCATTGATTGGACAAGAAAGGGATGACCTTGCCAAATGTTATCAAGGTCATTCCACTGTTAACCTTTTAAATATGCATCACACACCATGACTATAAATTAGGAATATGTAGGGAACAAAGAAACATTACCAATTTTAAAAAAAAACAGAACGAAAATCGGACCAGATTTGCTATGCTATACGTAAAATGGCTACTTTCGACCCCTGAAAGTAGACGATGCTTCCCTGCACGACGTAGTGTTTGAATTGCAGCAGCGTGATGCATATTTAAGAATTTAGCAGTTGAATGATCTTGATAAAATTTGTCAAGGTCATTCATTTCTGGTCCAATCAGTGACCCCTCTTGGTCTTATCACATCACCCGGGTCTCATAACATATTGTTCGGTAGTATTTTAACTGGCAAGCTGGGTCTGTGTAGAATGACGTCATTTTGCATGGCTTTGGAAGTTTCACCATGTGTTTTCTCATTCTTTATACCATATCGTGGTCGGAAATCATAACGTTGAAACGATGTAATCGCAACAAAAAAGCATTGTTAAAAATTGTTCGAAATTTTCTTCAGCTCCAGTCATCAAACACCATACCACTGGACGCCAATAGTCAATTTCAACAGCATCAGTACAACTCTTAAGGTAACGCACATCAACAAATGCGGGCTTTCACAACGTGTATAAATTCCATTGCCATACTGTGATGAAACATTAAATAAAATTATTACTTACCCATATTAGAAGTAGCAACGATTATCTTTCGTATCGCTGTGCTTTCATCCAGTTTGTAACGCCACCATGGTTTAGAATCTTTTGAAGGGTCTACAGAAAATACGAAATTATATTTAAATTCTACGTGTAATGACAGCACCAGACACTAACCAACAACAAGGAAGAAATCCTGCTCATTAACTAAAACCATTGTTCCGTGTTATGCACATCAGTTTTTGCAGAAGGTATGTTTCGGCAGAAGGCAAATGCCCTTCATATCAATACTAGAACATATTCTGGCTTAAAATTACTACAGAACTTTGAAAACCTAGATAGTGTTTTAGTTGAAGTTTGCAAAGCCTTGAAAGTATGGATATTCGTCATTTCGTTTTTTCCCCTGAAGCGTAGAATCTGTTAAGGAGTTGTCTTGGTTTGTCATGAAAATGCTAAATGTAGCGTATTTGCAAAAGATTATGACAAGAGTATTCAAAATTTTAAGTAAACAGTCGTTAGTAAAAAGATCTGACGAAATGAAGAACTAGCTGAACCGGTGCATGCTGCATGATGCACTTTGACGAGGCGTATTCCTGTTGAAGGGTAAGCTCCCAAACTTGTCTAGCTGGAACGCTTCATAAAGTTCAACTGGAGGCTTTAGTACCAGTGCACACGTGCGGTACCGCATTTGCGGTCGACGCTGCGGTACCGCATTTGCGGTTTGGTTTACGTGGCAGCTGTTGGGTACTGCACACGTACCTGCGTCGACGTTGCGTTACCGCCCGCCGCTCGTGCGGTCGTTTTGCACTGCAATTCCCCCCGTCAACACAGCGGTACTGCAGCGTTAAAAAAACGCAACTACGTCTCTCAGTACCTTGTGTGACTTGAGCGGTGCACACGTCCGTCGTTTACCGCAAAAGCGTTACCGAAAATGGCGTCCAATTTCGAAGAAATAGACATGGAATTGTTTATTGGGGTAGTAAAGAACTATGCTGTAATATGAAATGTTGCTGCAGAAATGATTGAAGACTCATTGGGAAATAATTAAAGAACTTACCTGAATTTTTCAGTTAATCTACAAAGGATGTATAACATATTCCCCTGGTACGTCTTAAATTAGCACACCAATGTACCAAAATTCGTCGCATTGGTTTGAAAATATATTTTTTGTTCACGAGGTTGGCGAAAAAAGCAATATCAGCTCATTGGTTTCAAACTATAATTTTTGTACACGAAGTTAAGGAACCGAACACGCACATACGTCACTGGAATGGCACCGCAGCGTCAACGCGCATTAATAAAACGCACGTGTGCATTGATTGGCTGCGTCACCACAGCGGCACCGCAGTGTCGACGCGCGTCCAAAAAACGCACGTGTGCACCGGCGATTAGAACGGCTTTCTCTAGGCCAACCACAACTTGTGGTGTTGCATTCGCTTCAAGGAGTCATATTGCATATATCAGAGTTTCCTATGCCATTCCAAGAATCATTTCTTGATTATTTCATCTTACTACAGGAGTTGACTTGTTCTATTTGATGGGTAGTTTTCTCAATACTTGTAGAAATTCTTTAATTCATTGATTGGATAGTATTCAATTCTACACTCATTTTTATCTGTTCTGACAATTGTAAATTTTGATCTCGGGCCTAGCCAAAATTCAAATTATTTTGTGGTTACGGAGAGGATGTAGACTTCAGTAGCCTCCTGGTAGGCATTGAACCACAATGCATGTACATAAAATCTATTTAATTTTCGGAAAAGCGTTTCACATATTTTCCTTGGTCACAACAATTTAAAAAACATTAAAATTGACAATGAAGGGCTGACATCAATACCAGGCTTTTGTCAGCTCTTCATTGTCAATTTTAATGTTTTTTTAAATTGTTGTGACCAAGGAAAATATGTGAAGCGTTTTTCCGAAAATTAAATAGATTTTATGTACATGCATTGTGGTTCAATGCCTGCCAGGAGGCTACTGAAGTCTACATCCTCGGGCCTAGATTCGAATCTACCTTGCATTCCATCTTTCCGGGCAGAAAATTTATGCCAGACCCGTTATCTTGGAGTTGCCCAAGGGACAACCCTCTTGTGCGGACACATGGAAGATGGTCGATATTATTTAAGATAACTTCTTGTCTTTGGAATGTCAACTGCACTAATGAATTTCCGACCATGGGAGTTTGAGATATATCGGCTAGCAGTCTCGCCCGTTATTTCTTCATATTGGTTGGCGTCTTTTTAAAAACACATGCTTTATAGAGCAGTGACATAACGTAGTATTATTGCATATAACTCTATGGTGGAGCCAGTAACTGGGTTAGCTGCAAGGGGCACTGGAGGGGAAAAATAAGGTCGTCTTACTGAAACCAATGCTATTAGACTAAATTTCTTAAGCCTATAACGCTTATTTTTGTGGTTAGAGATAAAAACGTTTTTTTTAAGCCTAAGAAATCCGCTCTCAAAGCACTGTCTTGACTGGAAATGCCGTTGTTTTCCCTTACATTTTAATCTAGTGCCCCTTGTAGTTATGCCCTCCAGATGCTATCTCGTGCCCAATATGACGTCACTTGCCGCTGCTCTGTTGCTGCACAATCTACTCGTAGAGTTTTGTATTGAATTTTTTGTCTTAGAGCTTGTTGTAAAATCTCTTGCATAATTGGCTGTCTTGCGATTGTGCTTCGTAATTCGCAGTATTGCTTGTTTTCTGCATAAGCTTGCTTTTGCTAACTAGTTTTGCATTGATATTCAAAACTAGTTGGAATATCAATGAAAACAGCAAATAACAATGTCTACAACATTGCAAATATCAATGTCTACCAACTCGCCTAATGGTATAGCCTTTCTTATTATATGATTCGCAAATGACTTCTGTTTGGTAATGTTTTTATGATAAACCTCGAATCATTAATAAGCATATTAGCTCCTCCTCACTTACAGGAGAACAACTTGACTTCTCTATTTCGTCTGCACGTCTTTGTACCTTTAAAAAGTATATCTTCCCGTTTCATTTTTAAGAAATTTGAATTCAGTTAACTCTCTTAATGCATTTAATATACAAAGCTTCGATTTCGTATAATAGGTTTCTTTAATATAAAAATTTCTTTTGATCTCAGAATTTGTTCAGTCTTTTTTAATTTTATTGTCTAGGGCTACTAATAATGTCCTACGACATGTTACCATGCCTTCATTAAAGTTATCTTTAACAGCAGCTGCATCATCAGTGGTTGGTTCAATAGCTGCAGCATTAATGAACTTTTTAAGGTTTCTCTCCTCAAAAGTAGACTCAGTCCTTATCTTTCATGATTCGTGATCATTTTCATCAAATCGAGGTAACCCATTCATTTGAGAGTCGTCTAAAATTACAGTCATGATTGTTATCATTACTCTTAAAATCCAGATCATAAGAGATCATAACAGATCATAAATGTTTATTCAATCATACTTTCATCAGAATTCAGTAAATAAACATTTTCTTTACACAATTATTGTGTCAGTATAGGCCTATTTTCGTTGCTGTAACTTGATATTATAACCCTCAAAAACGCGAAAATCTCTTCTCACTGATTGCGGTAAAGCAGGAAACATGAATAAAAAGTTCATTATGTAAAGGCAAAAATATTCAAAATAATTAGAATATAGAAGGTTATTCTTCTACGAAGTGGCCATCTTTAATTTTTTTATATCACGAATTCTATGGGAATTTTGTCGTTAGTCTCATATTTCGTCTTGAGAAAAAAAAATGTACTTCTTCAATATAATTCATTAATCGTGACAATCCAACCCTGGGCCCATTGCCTAGAAATTTTTCGTTCGATCTATCATTTCTAAGTAGATTGCAGTTGTGGAATTTGAATTGCCAACGACAAACAAAATTAGTGGCAAGCAATACACTTGAAAACTAAGTATATTGTAGTGAAATTAGTATAATTAATAATATGATTGTTTGATATGATTACCATGAGTGCACACAGTCCAGTCGAGATGGTTAACGATTAATTTTCATCATGCTCGGACTAGGCTCTGTTTTGTAACAATGAAATTACCCAGAGCACTATACCGAATATTTCACAATTCGTTGTGCGTGACGAGTGGCCACTTATGCATGGATCATTTCTGCGTAGTTTACTCTCACTAATATAAGTCTAAATACACCATACTAAACTGTTTGTTTCTTAGGACGATGCTCTGCGCAAACGCATGCCACTATGTTGTCTCTGACAACTTTACTTTCTTGATTATTCTCTATCGTCACCTGGGTATGACAATCTTGAAACCAGAAGCGAATCGTGCAACGCGATTACACTTCCAACACAGAGTAAATCATATTGTCCTAGAGAGCTGGTTCTTGTATCATTTTACAGAAACACTTCTGCTGATGTGCCAATTTTCTTATAGTCATTTCATATCAAAAACCAAAACTGGTAAAACGGGCCGCCAAATTCCGAATGGTTCGGCCCTTTAAAGGAGTTATATCAACACACCAAAACACTCGCCAAGTTGGTCAATCGCACCGCTTAATAGTTCGAAGGTTAAATGAAAACTAGAACATTGATACTTTCGGTAGCAATGTTCAAGTTTTCATTTAACGTCCGAAGCATTATTCGGTGCGATTAAGTTGACGAATGTTTTGGTGTGTTGATATCACTCCTTTGAAGGGCCGAACCATTCGGAACTTGGCGGCCCCCTTTACCAGTTGGTTTTTGATATGATATCAGTCCTTTTTTTTTAATTGTGTATTAGACTCAATTCCACTACCGTGCAGATGTGTAATAAGGTGGCACGTCAACAAGAAATTGGTTTTCAACAATTTTCTACTACCTTTTGCCTATAGGCCGAACCATTCTCAAGTTGGTCACTTATTTATAGGTTTTTGGATTGGTTTTAATTTTTTTTTTATTTGTTTTGTTTCTTTAGTTTTGGTGTGTTGATATCACTTCTTTGAAGAGCCGAACCATTCTCAACTTGGTGGCCTCTTCACCAGTTTTTTACTTTGTTTTTTTTTGCTTTGTTTTTAGAGTAGGTTTATGTTTCGTGAATTGGACGTAAATACAATTTCTTTGCCAACGTTGTTTAGATTTATCGTGCTACACTAGTATGTGTCTAGGGACGCACGTCAGTATACACGTTGTCATTGTCCGAACTTTGGCTGTCCAATGAGAGACGATGCCGACAATACCAACAAAGGTTATAACACATTTTCGTACTTACACGCCATCCTACGTCATGCTCGTTACACACCTAGGCTCCAAACCACAAAAGGTACGGAGTTCGTATCGTACTGCAGCCATTCGTCCAATTTCATAGCTGGAAGCCTTCCCGTTATCTCGGTATCGATGAATAATCACCCTATGGAAATTAACATGGGGATGAGCGGACTAGAATTAGCTAGTAGCTAGCTAGCTAGTTACACAATTTCAACGTTATTGAGGGTCAGATTTTTCACTGAAAGCAGCTTAGCTGGCATTCCTACACGAGTTAATTTTCTACACGAGAATTTCTTACACGAGATAATTTAAGCTTTTGTACCGCATTATTATTTTTCCCCAAGTACCCGAAATGAGCCCAACTATGCTTCAAGAAATAATACACTGACGCTATGGCGCCTCGCTACAATGGTTTACAACGCCGACAATTGAATTGATGTAATGTTTGTTGTGATGATTGGTGCCTAACTTGGCGCGACACACTAGCGTGTGTCTATATTAGGAAAAGATCATATTATCAACAAAATAATATTTGTTTTCTAATAGGTTTAAATATCAACCGTGAACCTCATGTTTGGGTTTGGCAAGTCTTGGCACGTACGAATGTACAGGCACCCAAACACTTTAAGGAAGGTATTGCTAGAAAATATTTAATGTGAAAATATAAGTATACCTGACATAGGCATCCTTTTTGCTTTTTCAGGATGTCATCACCAGAAAATATTTTATTTAAGCACCCTTTTTTCTCTTTCAGGGTATCATCACCAGAAAATATGGGATTTCAAAATCAAAATGTACTTTGTTTTTATACTTGTTGTGTGCTTGGCTTCCTTTTATTAATTACTGTATTTTAATAAAATGACGGTTAAATTATTTTATCATTATCTCTTGCTCTTGTCTCCTACCAGTGAGAACATTTAACGCCCTTTTATTCACCTACGATTAGAAGAGACGTCATTTTTTAAATACCCATCTGCATGTAGGTCGGTAACGTGGGGAGGGGGTGCATTGACGCTTTATGACGCATCGGTATATAAGTCATTAGTGCCAACCTCAGTCACGGTGCAGTGGTCCGGGTTGCCACTGCGCCACACATTACAGAAATGTTAAGCTAACCCCCCAAATCTAGATCTTATCTTATATCCATACCTTCTGCAAAAACTGAAAAACCCCGGACAGGAGGACAGATTTATCGCCCAACTGACACGCCATGTCAAACGGAAGGTGGAAGCGGCGACGAACACCATCAAGACGCGATGCGATCTCACATTCTCATGGGTATGACAGCAAGTCCTTGCAGGAACCATATGAAGCTCGCGGTTCGTCACTGGACTTCATTATTTTGTCTTCTTGCATATAGTGGAGTGTAGAAACATTTTCTGAAATTCCTCAGTTGCAGGGTGTGGACAAGATGCTCTTGGGCAATACACTTACACACACAAAATTTCATCAAAAAATTGGGGTCAGGTCTTGTAGGGCAATGAGCAGTACGTAAAAAACGTAAAGAATGGTGATTTGACTGATTTTATATTTAATTTTAACCTCATCTCATTTGAAATACTTAAGAAACCAAGAAAGATAACCGGTGTTGCCATACCAAGTTTTTTCTGCGCAATTGTGTAAGTAGTACTAGTTTCGATGTTAAATTATTCCCATAGTTTTTAAGAAAATTAAATCTTCGTAATTGCGGCATGCTAACGTTGTTTTTGAGAGAATCGAATGAGGTAATCTTAAAAATTAGATTTTAAAACAGTCAAATCATCATGTTTGCCGTTCCGCCCATTGCCGTACTTGAAACTTGAAAGCCCTTGGGGTACCTCAAGACCTGATCCCAGAGTGATGAATATTTTTGTGTGTGATAGTGATGCCCAAGAGCACTCTTCCAATAACGATTTAAAAAAAAAAGTTTTTACACTTCAACCTAAAGCCGTCCGGTCAGGTCGTGCGGCCAGTGGTCGCCCCGGCCAAAAAACACGGCGACGGGCCGGGCGGCCACGTCCGTTTTTCATTGATAATTCTCGGTCACGTGATGAAAAATGAACCTGGAGCAAGTATGGTAGCTCGGCGGCCGCCTGCACGCCGCCCGAGATCCCAGTGGCCGCGGCGACAGGCTGACAGTTGCGGTCAAGTGCGTGTTGCTACATACACCGTAAGCATTCTCCTTGGCCGCAGCGACCTGGCCGCGCGGCTTGGCCGCTGTGTGTGCAGTGGGCCCTAAGGGCCCCAGCGCACACAGCACGGCCAAGTCGCTGCGGCCAACGAGAATGCTTACGGTGTATGCAGCAATGCGCACTTGGCCGCAGCTGCCAGCCTGTCGCCGCGGCCACTGGGATCCCGGGCGGCGTGCAGGCGGCCACAGGGAGCCCTTACTTGCTCCGGGTTCATTTTTCACCACGTGATCGAGAATTATCAATAAAAAACGGACGTGGCCGCACGGCCCGTCGCCGTGTTTTTGGCCGCGGGCGGCCTAATGTGTACTTCCTGGTGTGGAAGGAGTTTAGAATAAGAGACCCCATTTTACATTTCGTAACACACGAAAAATACAATAGTGAACTTTTGTGCTCTTAAGGTATTAGCTGAAGAGATCGGTGGATTATTATTATTTTTTTTTTAAATTAATTTCTTTGAGCCTTAAGTCACCCGAAGCAACTTAATGCTTGTATGGCTGAACCGGCTCAATTTTTGAACATTACCAGACTTTTAGAGAAGAAGAAATATCTGGTAAAGGGAGGTGCCAACCCGGGGATTCGATCCGGGAAACCTCCGATCATCGTAGGGGCCGAAAGATTGTCTAGAATTTGCCAGAATAGTTCCCATAGCAAGCTGAAGGAGTATGGTAGCCTCTCACGCTACCCTGGCCTGCAGTCCTGGCGGGGACTTTGCCAAGGTCCCCTTTCCAGGGGTTCGACCAGATCCGTAAACCTCCAGCAACCAGGCTGAGCTCTCTCACAACTCAGCTACGATATTGAGCCACGTATTGAGTAGCTTATTGAAGATGCCTATGGTTTTCAAGTCAACATTGAAGTAAACTTTACATGGGCGCATTTTACGAACTTCTCTTTATGAGGCTACGCGTAAAAATAATATTATAAAAAAGAAATCGCATGGTATAATATTACACGAAGCTGCTACCAAGGAAAAAAGGTAAGGAATAAACCTGTGAAAAAAAAATTGTTTTCTGGCTTTTTTTGTGTTCTTATTGTTATAAGTTAGGTTAGGTTAGGTCAGTTTCCTTGGCTCGAATATCAACAGGCGGGCAAGGTGTTTCACTAGGAAAGATTTTTTCCTTCTGGTTTTTCCCCATAAGCTGTTTTCCTAGACTTTTTTACCTAGGTTCGTTTTAACAGCCGAATAAACAACTGATGAAAATGTGTGGCGAACAAAATTCAGAAGAGGCACATTTTACGACAAACATGCAAGAAGAAATTGCTAGTTGTCTTTATGTTGATGAAAGCTAGAGCATTATCTACATCATTAAAGATGTATGGTGTGCGTGCGTGCGTCGTGTTTGTACCTCTACTTCTCTTGAACCAAAGCACCTACAAAGATGGGAGTAAGACCTAACGAAAGATAATTAAATTACGCTTCAGTTAGGCCTATTTTCATCACTGTAACTTGATATTATGACCCTCAAATACGTGAAAAAACCCTGAAAAACTAAAAATTCAAAGTTTCTTTTTAACCCTTGTGGTGTTCGTTCATGACGTCGTAGTCTGTTCATGCAAAGTGACAAACAAACCGTCTTGAAGATATTAGTTACGTTCTGAGATGATCTGGAAAAGGATGCACGCAATAAATAACCTAAACAGACGACGTATTTTGCAACACACCACATATATATCTTAATACTGGTTTTGTATTGCATGGAAAAATCAAAACCATAGACATGGTTTTAAAAGAGTGGCAAACATTGGTGTTTCTGAAGCACGGAAGTGCGTGGATTGAGCGAGCAAAGCGAGCTATTTCCACGTAAATTAAACCTTTCCAATAAGTGTTTCGCTTTGCTCTATCAATCTTTCATCTCTCACCTTCGTATGGGTTTACTTCTGGAGAGAAGCCGTACAAACGTGCAAACAAACAAATGTATGCTTGGAATGATGTAGGTGAAATACAGACGTGCTGAGGAATGTGATGAACGAACTGTGAGCAACAGTTCGTTCATCACAACAGTTCCGCAATTAGTTTGCGTCAAAATAATCAGTACATTGATTTTGTGATGCTCTTGGAATCAAAGAAATTACATGAAGCATGGATCGACGCCAATGGAGCGAGCAAAGCGAACGTTAGGCTAGTTTTAAATTAAGACACACAAAATTAAATTCGAGGCCTTTCAAAGACTTAGCTAACAATTTCAAGGAATTCAAGGCCATGATTTTTTAAAAAGAAATTCAAGCTTTTTCAAGCATTTTATGCGTACACTGGCTGCAAGTCAGGATTAAATAAGTAAATCCGAAAGAAGGCAACTTCCCCAAGAGGGATTAGAACCAGGAATCTTTCATGAACTAGCCGGACATTATACCAACTGCACTACCTATACGACCCCATTGGTACAGGCTCCAACCGTGCTAAGGTTTTTATTATATGCTTAACAATAGTTTCAAGTGACCAGACCAAGCAGCTAGTCGTTTTTCACAATTGTTTCTGTTTATGGCCATCGGTTTACCCGCAGTGGAAGGTCGAATGTTTTAGAATCTCAGTTGAATCCTGTAATGAGGGGTCCAGCTTGGTAGTCTTCCTTATATGCTTAAATGGCTTAACGTTAGAAATTCGACGCGTGGTCCAGTTAGCCGCCGATTCTGCTACCAGTCGCGCTGCGGACACAACGAAAATGAACTGCTCTAGCGTGCGGATTGAACAGTGAAAGGTACTCGTGACGCGTGATACGTGGATTTTAAACTTAAAACATTGCGTTGATACTAAATTATTAAAATTTAACAACAATGGCTTCATGCTACGCACCGCTTTGTCCACTCGACGACAACATAAAGCCTCAGAAGGTTTAATTTCATGAATTTCAAACAGAATAAGAACCATGGCATTTTGTTCTCATTAAAAATTGTGTTAAACGATCTTTTGACGTAGCAGTAAATCGTCGGAAGACTTCGACAGTAGTCACCATTACCGTAAAATAGTGCTCGTTTAGCGCTGTAGTACCAGTAAATCTAATAATAAGAAGATACCACGTTTTTGAGCATCCCGCCAACACTAATCCATGCTATGATTTGGGGTAGTTCGTTCTTCGTGCTTTCACTTCAGCGCGTCTCTTGGACGACGCGTCTCGCATGCTACGTGAAACCGAGCGTTAAGCCTTATACATACAGGAAGCTATGGTACTTGGCAGATCGCCAGCTACTAATCAGATGATCACGGGTTTGTGTCTCACTCATGGCAGTTGTGTTTTAACAAGTCCAGTCTTTAATGCTGATTGTGTGATTTCGTTAAAGTTATTGGGAAATCGGTACAGTTCGAAACAATCCATACTGGCTAAGGTCATACTAATGCAATTTGGCGAATTTATCTGAATACTCACCAGTTGCTGTACAGTGTGGGATGAGATTAGGCAAATCAGCGCTAGTCACTCCGTCCACTGAATTACCAGATTCACTGCTTCCTGAAGTGCTGCTTTGAGACGTCGATTTGCCAAGGGCAGCATTCGTCAAAGGTGCTGATTAGTACCAAAAAAAAATAAAGTAATAATTAAATGGTTGATGTAGCTGTCGAACATACAAATAACGGTTAATGGAATAATAAGCGATTTCCGTAATTATTTTGTTTGTGATGCACACTTCTCCGATCTAAGCTGGACTATGATTCTATTCTGTGCGATTTAGCCGTCAATATAGCATTAAAGATTGTGGATATCATACCTCATTAAGGATCTGCTTTGCTAATAGTGCATTTCGCACCAGACGAGTGGAAAGACAAGACTATATGTGAAAACCGGCAGGCCCTACCTGTCATTTAGGCGTAGGCAATATATTTGCAATACGCAATCAACTTGCATGATAAGTCAAAAAAATCTATTTGGAAGGTGACTTTTGGCAAGGTTATACACCTCAGCCAAGAGTGAGAGTCAGAGGCAATTTGCAGATCGTCCGCAGGCATATTGCGAGTCTGCAGGTTTTATTTACCCTTAGATTGCAGAGTATGGTTGTATACTTTTAGCCTTCCGAAAGCTGAAACTCCCAGTGAACTATGCTTGCAGGAGTATCGCAGCCTTGTTGACGACTTAACCTTATCTTTCCGTAAAGGTTAACGCCCGAAAACCGTGGGCCATTCGGAAACAATGCACAAGGGCGAATGTTTCCGAATGGCCTAAGGTTGAGGGCTTTAACCGGCTGAATATCCCGCTCGCGATAACAATTGATCAGCATATTCCTTGGCAATGTCATTGCACGTGAACAATCTCTATCGCGCCGTTCCATAAGGTCCATTGTAAAACATCTCTTAAAAATTTTTAAGAAAAGTTGTTTGAAGGGGTTATTCGTCGCTGGGTTTTCGTTGCATGAACGATGATGGGGCATTCGGAATCGAGCAACAATGCATCAGCAATGTCTGCTTACACCACGTCCCAAAAGTTCTACTGTTGCACTGGGGTACTTCGGAACCAAGCCAAAACACAGTTACGTTGCGCTACTTAAGTAAACTAATAGTTACGCACACTAATGGTAGGCCTATCTTTAAGGGAAAAACCGCCTCTACCAAAATAAATACAAATATAAATATGTAAATATTAATATAAAGCCGGCTCTGCTAATGAGACAGTGACGGAAATTTAACTAGTAGTAGGCTAGCTGTAATTTTATTTCAGAGCGCATGGTATTGACTGATAGTGCCGTAACTAAAGGGAAGGGCGGGGGGAGCGGGGGGGGGAGTGTCTTCCAAGAAAGATATGTGAAAAAAATATTTATGCATACAAATGGCTGCACTAATCGTAGGCGTATCGTATGGTTGTCAATATAGTTCATTTTTGAAAGCACATGTTATTGACTGGCAGTGGCGTAACTAACGGGGGGGGGGGGGGGGAGTGTCTTCCGAGAAAGATCTGCGAAAAAATTATTTATGCATACAAATGGCTGCACTGATAGTAGGCGTATCGTATAGGTCAATATAGGTCAATATAGGTCATTTTTTGATGCAGATAGTGACGAAGGTGTGCCTTTATTTTGTGTATAAATACAAATAAAAATTCGAAACCGCAGTCAAGTAGAGCAGTAGCACTGCAGCTACAACGCTATTTCCTAATGTTTCGTTGATATTCCAGTGATTTAAAAGCGCGGGCCAATAACTAAGTAGTTATTGGCCCGCAGTTTTCAAAACAGCATTGTTAGACCATTGTTGCTTCCGGGCCAATAACTCGAAAAGGGCGGGTATTCATAATGGGTGTTCCCGCTCGCGATAACAATTGAGCAGCGTATCCCTTGGTTTTGTTATTACCCGTGCAACAATGTCTATCGCGCCATTCCAAAAGGTCTATTGTTAAGCATTTCTTTAAATTTTTTAAGAGAAGATGTTTGAAGGGGTTATTCGTCGTTGAGTTTTCGTTGCATGAACGGTGATGGGGCATTCGAAATTGAGCAACAATGCATTACGCAACGTCCCAAGAGTTCTACTGTTGCAATACTTTGATGCGGCAAAAGTATCATTTTCAACAACAATGCCCTAGACACGAGAAATTGTAATAGAAGTTGCCTGAAGGGGCTATTCGTCGTTGAGTTTTCGCTGCTTGAATGGTGATGGGGTACTTCGGAATCGAGCAACAATGTTTAGACAATGCTTAGACAGTGTTACGTTTGTTGAAGGGACTAGGTTGCGCAATAGTTAAAACGATGGTTCTCAGTGTTTCGTTGATACTTCAATGATTTCAAAAGTTCGGGCCAATAACTAAGTAGTTATTCGCCCGCAGTTTTCAAAAATACATTGTTAGACCATTGTTTCTTCCGGGCCAATAACTCAGAAAACGGGTATTCATAATGGGTTCTAGACCAATTCTGCGTTTAGCTGAGGTTATGTTCGTGGCCCGCGGATGTGCACCTTTACACTCTTAATTTTTTCTGTGTATTCTGCAGAACTGTGTACAGTAGGTTGCGACTCATGGTTTAATTATTTCAGCAGTATATTCAAGTGCCATTATTAGAACAAGGCAGAAAGGTAACCCTATGTTTGTACCAGGTCACGTAGTGAATCCAGGCTGTCGTCAATTTTACTAGAAATAAAGGATCTGATAGTTTTGTATCTGAGGATTGCTCCGTCATTCATGCTGAATAAATGGGACAATGGTAGGAGGAATGGACGTAGGTTGACAACAGGCGATGGAAGCTTAGGCCAGACGCTACGGTCTGACCTCGTCATCACGGATCAGTTGTCGGGAGGAAATGGTTGTGGTACGTCTCCAGATGGTCGACACTTCCTCGACATACAGGAACTTGCTCCATGGAGGAGACGTGCCGGTACGCATTTCTCATTCTGTTCCCCTTACAGTTGCACTTATCTTGGTGGAATATCATGCATTGCAGGCATCCCATGTATCCTACGGAATACGTGCAACAATGTCACCAAACTTGGGTGATATTCCAGGCAGTCTGGTGAAGGTTATCAAGGTCCCTCGATGCTATTAATTTTTTTCATTGCATTTTATTCTTCTGCATTTTTAAAATTTAGCTTGTATTTCGTTAAATAGAGGGTTTTTTTTGTGAATTACATGTCTCGATTTTCAGAAATAACCAACGTTCTAACGTGCCCTTCCCTTGATATCCCTTATTTCTTCCTTTAAAAACCTTATCACCCAAATATCCATACGAAAATAATTAAGCAAGGATATCGAGAAACTTCAAACATTTCGTAACAATACCTTCTCGGCACAAAGGACCACTAAATAAGGGCGTCATTTTATTTTTCAAACCTATGTTTCTCTACAATTTAACTTTAGTCACTTCTAGCAATTACTACATGCAAGATTAGGCTAAACACAAACAGTATAGTCAACGACTGTTAACTTACCCATGGTAGTTGTTAAATCAGCAGCCACAGTGGTTGAAACACTTGTACTGTCAGCTACTGCAAGACAAACAAACGTTAAACGTTTAAGTAAGCTATGCGATAGCCATGATATCAGTAAAGTCATAGGCATAAATCCAAAAGCAGGTAACAGGTACTCATGACGGTATGACGCAATATCCATGTTGTAAGTCGCGCAGGTTTGACGGAAGGAAAACTAGAACAGAAGCAGTGAGTCTCACTCCATCAATGCTGGTGATTTCATTCAACATCGCTAGAAATCAAATCTTACGTCAGCAACGCAACGTTACAAGACATTGACATGCAGTTCCCTCGAAAACTGGGCTAGAGGTGTTAGGCCAACCCTTATTTTGGGTTCAGGAGGTGTCTTTGCATTAAAGCCAAGCCATTCGAGCTATTGAAGGCGAAGTCTGTTACATTTCTAAGAGTAAAATTTTAAAAAGTCTGAGACCCAGACTATTTGATCTTGATTTCAAGATACGAAACTCCTTTCTTGCTTCATATTTGTTTCAGTACTTCTGCTTGACAGTTGCCATTTGCTTGGGGTGATTCCAGCAAAAGTGAAATTCATTTCCCCATGTATTAATTAAGTTAAAAACCCTTTTCACGCCTTGCATTGGATGCGCTGGCTTGGTCCTCCACTGGTCTATTATTTATTTGTTGCTGGTAACATTCATCAAATAATCAAAAATGATTCAGTAACATAGGCCCAAACAATTAATCGTTTGCGAGATCGAAGGACCTTTCTTTGTAGAAACACAAATAAACTTAAGGTGTAGTACAGACTTGTATTCCAACACTCCATATTCCATGAAAGGATAGCAGAACATTACAACAGAAAAATATTCGGTAAGACGTTTGATTTGTTGTGTAGGTTTTGTCTTATTAGTACTACCTGAGTATGGATTTATAACCATGACGTAAGTCACTTACACTGCAGTCCTATATATCAAAAACCAACCGCACACTGCTTGCATGAAAACATTCAGTTTCAGAATATTTAAGTTTCGTACAAATGACACGCACAAAAAAGATCTGGATGGTTCATAAGTTTACAGAGAATTTCAGTTCACCACACGGTATTTACAAAATGTGACAATGTTATCTGCTAGAAGGTCTCTCTTCAGTTGATGTTACGTAGTTGAAGAACTTAATATCTCCAACGTAAAACTCGTTAATGATTCCCGCCAAACTTTCGCCAAGTTAATCCCACCAAGTAACAGTAGGAAGGTAAAAGAAGAAATCAGAAATTACTTACTGCGTAATTTTCTCGTATTTCACTTGACGTATGAAGTCTTAGTCGGTGGGATTAACTTGGCGAGAGAGTTTGGAACTTCATATCATGACTTAACTTTGCCAAAGAGCTTGACGCGAATCCTTAACAAATTTTGTTTCGGGGCAATGTTAGATATTTTTGGTCCAAATTGGTAAGATCCATTTTTTCCCCTAGCAATTAACAGAGGAAAAGCCTAATTCTAGTTCTGTGGGAATCTGACACAAGCTTACCTACGCAAAAATAATTTTACATACGGCTTTCTTCTTGGTTAATCAACAAAGACTGCAAAGGGAACAATGATTCCCATTCTAAAACCCAACAGCAGTACAGGCCCCGACCAATGGAATTCCTCATCTTTTCTCCTTTGCGCGACCAGCCTGTGGGTGTGTTGTGTCAAAGTAGATTCTTTTTTGCTTATGTGTGCCTTATCGGATGAAGTGGGGTGAAGAGTTTGTTATTTTACCCAGAAATAATAGAATCTGCGAGTCATGCAAGCCATATTTCGTGGAGTAGGGACATTCATTATGCGTTGCCTGTTTAGACAAGGCTTTGCCATAACTCGGTGAGAAGCAGCTGGTCATGTTAACTGATACTTCTCATAGTGGAATCTGCGAGCCTGCAAGGTAGACTGCGTGGAGCAGGAACAAATACTATGCGTTGCCTGTTTAGTAAGGCTTTGCTAGAATATAGTTAGAAACAGTTGGCCATGTTGACTGATACTTCACCGGTTGTATAAGGCAGCCTGGAGAAGCCAAGACATGAGGCCCAGGAATTACAGTAGTCCATATTGCTTCCGAGTTCGGTGCCTGCACGAATTCAGGATGGGATTTGGCGACATTAGTCGAACTGTGAGATCCTCCAGTACACCACTTAATGGGGCAAGGTGACCTGATGGTTAGCATGAGCGTCTTATGTGCCAGGGGTCTCGGGTTTGAGTCCGGCATCAGCCACCCCTGGGATTTTCGGGAAGAGAAGGGCCCTGTGATGTATCGTGCTTATGTCAATTGTGGCATGTAAAAGATCCTAGAAATTTCCGATGGGATTTATCTAGAAAAATTGTCCCTCTCTCCTTCTGGATCCGTAGCTAATGCTGGGTACGCGTCAAACAACAACAGTACACCACTTAAGGATCGGCATGTTAGGTTCGTACAAAAAGAGGTAACCAGCTTGTGGTCTTGCAGAGTGTGCAGTTAAGAAGGGACGTTTTCCTGTGAATATGGTTGAAAATTCTGTTCATCTGATATGGATTCGGGTGATGACTCTGATTCCCCAGTAACACCATCCCATTCGATTGTGCGTCCTTTGATGGAAAGTGACCATGCGTCTCCGCAGTACAATCTATGCGGTCCATCTAACTTTGGTGTAGATTTGGCAGAATTTCATGGCAGGCTTTCATGGTGTAGCAGTTACACCGAACGCTTCGACTTTCCGTGCTGATACGCATCTTTGGAATTTAAGGGCAACTTCACCGTGATGTACGCTTTGACAAGTTACTAGCTTTGCCTCCGTATTTAAAGTCCGTATTCCGAGTGCCTCCCATTTCTTTTCCACACTGATGGACAGGTAGATGTCCAAGTTTTCATGCAAGTAAATGATGCTCCTACTTCATGTCCAAAGTCGCATAACAGAAGCAGCGTATGTGGATTGATATAGAAAGGATTTCTCTAACTTACAAGGTGGGCTGCCGTTAACGTCTCATGCGGGTGCAATCGACGAGCTGCAGTGGGGCTGATTTTTGCTCTTCACTTTCAAAAAAATGACCCTGAGTGCTCCATTGAGGGTTTCCTCATTGTTTGATGGGTCTTCCGGCCTTACAGGGGTCGTTCGCACCACTGAACAAATGTCAAAGTTGCAGCAGAAAGTAACCATCACTCTGGAGGTGGGTCCAGGCAGCAATCTCGCTGACTTCCTTCACCATCTTCTAAGGGCTTTCAGGGTTTTGTAGCCGTTAGAGGTAGCATTCTCCAGTGACACCGACCCTGCTACAGAAGTATCCAAAGACACCCATCCAGACAGCAGTACGCAGTAACATGATAGCCAGTAGTACCCAGTGACACCCACTAGCAACAGGCAGCTGCCCACAGTCTGGGGGCTGTGGACATGGGCTACAGCAACGACTTTCGATCAGCAAGGCGTCTTCAGTTCTTCCAGCCTTCCTGGGAGAGTATCCTTACCGGATTCCATTTACGAAGATGCTGGTGTTTTCAGGGATCCTGGAAATGGTGATGTCCAATATGGACCAAGCCGTTTGTGTGGACAACCTGGTTCAAGATTCTGGAAAGCCATCCAGCAGGTGAGTCAGGCAGATCGAGAAAAGGATTTTTAATCGCAGGTTTTCCTCTTTCCAAAGAAGGGCGCAATTAAACGCAGGATTTGACCGGATTCTTTCCAGCTTCTTTTCAGGTTCTACAGTTGGTACGGCTGAGAGACTGGTTTATCAATATCGATCTCCAAGATGCGTGCTTCCATGTAGGGATTATGTACTTCCATGCAGGCACACGAATTCTGTCGCCGTTTGCGTGGCCACGCTTTACAGATCACATTTCTCCGGTTTGGCCTGGCGACAGGTCCAATAGTGTTTACGAAGTTCATCAGTCCTGTCACAACACATTTACACTGTTTCGTCAGATACAGTAATTTCTATATAGATGGTATCTTGCGTCATTGACGGGCGGCATGATTGCGGCTATGTCATTCTGAGACTATTTGTGTAGTTTGGGTTGTGGGTTCATCCAGCTGAGTCCGAACTTGCTGATCTATCCAGTGTCTGTTTTACCTCATTTCAGGTCAATAGTCTTCTAGAATTGGTTAGTTTTCCCCCAGTCTGGGTGGCTTCAGTTAGGATGCTTATGCAGCTCTTTTGCAGGGATCCCAACTGAGCCCTACCGGCGACTCAAGTGAGCTAGCTAACGATGAGGCAGCTTCAGTTTGTTCTGTGACAGGAATGTTAGACGGAGCTATCTAATCCCGTAATGCTGTCACCCACCAAGATGATGGACGTGCAGTACTGGGTTGCACCACTTCCGGTTTGGAACAGATCTCTACTATAAAGTCAGAATATACTTCAATAAGCTACTGTATGTACGAACAGTCACCCAGCAGAAACAAATCAGAATATGAGACTAAAATATGCGAAGGCATCTGGTTGATTTCACTTCCTGGGTAATGTCTTTTTTTCTTCTAGTTGTACGATCAGTGGCAGTCATGAAACACCAACCTCTTACGAATTATAATGAAGCACATTCTAGAACCATGCATGTAGAATGAATCGTTTATAAAAGTTTCAAGACAATGATAAATTTCCATATTTTAATGAGTGATCTGCAGCGTTTTAAGGTCAATTGTAGAAGGAGGTGGACTGTAGCCTGAGCATTCTACCTGTATTGAGGTCACCCGTTTATAAATATTGTAGACTTTAGCAAAAAACTTAAATGCGCTCTGCTGCAAATTTGTTGACTGAGTTAACACCATAGTTTTCGTAGTCTTTTAATAATAGAAATTTAAAGAAGAGTTTTTGTTTTTCTGTATCCGATTTGGTATTTCTAGCATGAAACGATTGCGCAAAGCCCCCTGACATGAGAACGTACATTTTGTTTGTAATTTGATTCCAAATTAGATCGAGTTTCGAATTAAGGCATAATGACTAATAAAGTCATCAAACTTTAACTTTTCATAGCAAATACCGCTCTCGACACTAACGATTGCTAAATAAGGACGTAAATTGTATTTTTAAAACTGTATTTCTCCACATGTTAACGTCAATCTTTATTAGTTCATTGGTATACAGACAAGCTCAGACTAAACGTAAACAGTAGTCAGTGACTATAAACTTACCCGCGGTACTTGTTGAATCGGCAATCACAGAGGTTGACACACTTGTGCTGACAACTACTGCAAGATAAATATATATGCATAACTATTACAAGCTTAGAATACAGCTAAACAGCATATGTAAGTTGACTATGAACTTACCGGTGATACCTGTTGAAACACCAGTCACAGAGGTTGGCACACTTGCGCTATCAACAACTATAAGATAAAGAGAGTTAAATCTTTTAGCTGCACTGTGTACTATGGTCATGGGAATATAAATAAAGACGTCGGGGGGGGGGGGGTTGAGGCTTAATGGAGCGTAGATAACTAGGTCAGTAGTACCAACCTCAGTCACAGTGCAGTGGTCCGGGTTGCCACTGCATCACACACATTACGGTGATATTAAACAAACCCCTATCTTGTCATAGATCTGTACCTCCTGCAAAAATTGAAAAACACCGGACAGGAGAACAGACTTATCGTCCAATTGACAAGCAATGTCTCGCGAAAGATGGAAACGACGACGAACACCATCAAGATGGCGACAGTCAACAAGGAAGTGACGGACCATAAGTGGCCGTCGACACCAACCACATTCAGGAGGGGCAACCCCCCTCAGAAGGAAACAGTGAGGAAGTCGGGTGTGACCAATGCATAAACGTGCCAGGACGTCAGGGTTAACATCAGGAGCTCGAGACTACATGACCAATTGGTCGTGCTCCATTCCTCGTCACAAATTTGAAACAAGGTCATCTGGAACAAAAGAAGTGAGTTTTGCTTCACCACTACTGCTACTAAAAGATCTGGCGCTCCCTCTCTTCCCCCATAGGCTCGGGCCGTAACGCAGCATTTCACCGTTGCAAGCAATTCTATTCAGTTGCACCACTTCCGGAACCCGTGAAATTTATCTCATGTATAATTGGGTTAATATTTTCTTACTCCTTGCATTGGAAGCTTCGGCATCGGACTCTACTGGTCTATTATGCATTTGTTCTTGGTGTATTCAACAATAGTAGGGAAATTAACCTTGAGAACAAGAAAACCCAAGTTGAAATTAAAGGTTTCCCAGGTACGTCAAATGTATATAAACTTAGGCTCGATTAGCTGAACTGCAATAAACACAGACATCCTTAAGGAGACACTAGACATTATTAACGAGAATTAATTATAAATTAATGTAAGCGTAAATCAACACCACTTCCAACTGAAAAGGGAACCCATCATAATCAATACTGAGTATGAGTCTTATACATTAGTATCAAATTATACAACTTTACATGCACATTACATTTTACAAAGTGGTAAAATAATTCTTTTCCACATTGGTGTAAAACATGTTGTCCTCAAAATAATTATTCGGTGTAAACCATTATAATTTAGAATGTGCCATGCTACACCGCAATCTCTTATCCAGTTTGGAGGATTAATCCTCTTGTAATATTAGCATTAGCATTTTAAATGCTAAATCGTGATCGTGGCAATGGGAATTTCTCCCAAATTTGGTTATATTGGATTTATTCCATAAATACAAGTAAAGTTTCAACGTAACGAATTTCACGACGATCGGTACAGCCTCTAGGGAGTTTTTCGTGCATACGAATGAATGGACAGACTGGCAGCTCAACCCTAACCAGTGCCTCTCTAAGGGCGCGTTTAGGCAACGAAACCTTCTCGCTCGCCGAACGCTGTTTGCTAGTCAATCGTTAGTTATTTACGATTAGTTTCCAGTTTCCACTAAATGAATGCGGTAATATATAACAAATTAAATGTATCATAAATAACCAGGATATAGAACAAAGTGCAACAGTAATTTTAAACATTATTGTCGTCATTTCACTCTATTTCCAAAATTTGATATTCTCGTGCAAAGAAGAGTTTCTGGCAGTGATCAGATGGTAGTAGAATAAATAACTGCTCGCAGTGAGAATTCGAAATCCGCCATGGCGTCCATTTTGGGGTTATCGAATCGAAAACAACTATCGAATGCTGGCATTCAGAAATCTGTCCGATGTCTTGTACTGCGGTGAAAAACGTGTTCTTGTTGTCATGAAACGACACTGTCATACCGCATGCATCGTACGTCGTGTCACGAGGCGAAGATCTGCGTCTGCGTCATTGCCATGTGTAGTGTATGTCGCCCTCCCCTACGTCATTACCTAACGCCTACATGTGACGTCATCTGTAGCTGAACCAGTATAGTCAGCTATTACTCAGCTGACTAGTTTGTAACTATAAATACAACTGTTTGGTATTCAATAAATGTCTCTTACCCCTACAGTCCTGCTATCTTGTTTATAGAATAGATTAGGCTTACTCGGTCACGCGAGGCCCGTTCTTTACACCATGGTTACCACGTATAGACAACTCGGCCGCATGCCCCGATAAAGGCAAGAAAGAGTCAGCATATTTAGTAGTTTAACCAAGTATAGGCTAGTGAGCGAGAAAATTGTCGTTGCGTAAATCGGCCCTAAGGGAGCGTTTATGCAATGACTCGCCTTAGCATTCTCACAACGCGAAGCTAGAAATCACCAGAAATTCCAACATGGTTGAGGTTTTAGCTCTGCCGGCGCGCAATGAAAACAGTCAATAATATGAGTTCAGAAGCGATTGGGAAAATTGTTTCGTCAGGAGGAATTTCTTATGTTATTGTAACGGATTATACGGCACAAGCATTTTCTCAAATGATCATCGGATTTAGATAATCCAGGCAGCGTTGCTACCCTGGCACTGACACCGCTGCTATCTATCGCGCATTGATGTGAATTCCAGCTATGAGAATGCAATGTCGAGTTGTTGCGTAAACGCGCCCGAATAGCTTTAGTGTCCGCGGCCTATGTTGAGTTCGCCCCAGAACGACACAGATAATCAAGTGTATGTTTTTGGTAGCAGAGTGCCTTGTTGATATCCGAGATGGTTACAAAAACAATGGCGGCCGGCGATTAATGCCAGGAAGACGTAGCCGCTCATAAAATACCTGCAGGACTCAAGATAAACCGCGTACACAATAACCGCGTGTGCTGATAAAAACAAACCTTGGCTCAAAAAAAAAGTCAGAGCAAACGAAGGTTGAGTTAACGGCTAGGATACCACCGTATTCTGAGATCCCTATCATTCGGCCAAGCAAGACTTTATTTAACAACAATACAAATAGTGATTGTCATCAAAACGTGAGGAGATGACTTCTCAAATTATGCAGTTTATATAATTTTCATTTCGCAACCGATGCAACACCACATTAGCTGCCCTTAGTTGGGCACTTTCCAATACAGATTAGTCAATAAAATGGTAAAAATAAGAACCGAACAGGAGCATATAAAGAGTTTAAAATGGTCATTATCACCCTCAGTCCCTCTCCATGCTTTACTCTAGTCATTAAAATGGAATCTTAACCAAAACAGCCGATAAGAACGAAACCCCGAGCTTCTGCGAAAATATTTTCAAATTAAAAAAAAAAAAAAATAAGTGATTCAAAGCGCGGTGAACCGACACTAAATGATGCAATTCGAATGATGTGCACTTCAGAATTTTTCCATTCTTTAGAAAACGATTTTGTGTTGGCCAAGCAGCACTCGTCCATGGATCGCTTCGCTTACGGAAATATGGAAGCTTCCTTATCATATTTCGTCTGTGTACCATCATCTTCAAATCACACTTTCATGCTCTTTTCCGTTAGGGCGCGTTTATGCAACGAGACCTTCTCGCTCGCCGAACGCTATTTGCTAGGCAACCGTTATTTATTTACGATTAATTTTCCGTTTCTGTTAAATGAATGCGGTAATAGGCAACAAATTAAGGCCGCCCGCGCACTGACTGACTTGGCCACGCGGCCAGGTTGCTGTAGCCAATGAAAATGATTAATGAGCAGTTTTACATAAACGGTAAGCATTCTCATTGGCTGCAGCGTCTTGGCCGCGCGGCCAAGTCGCTCAGTGCACAGGCGGCTTAAATGTATTATAAATAACAACACGGATAAAGAACAAAGTGCAACAGTCATTTTAAATATTGGTACAACATTGTTGCCATTTCACGCTATTTTCAAAATTTGCTATTCTCGCTGAAAAAGCTTCTAGCAGTGATCAAACAACGGCAGCATAAATAGCTTCTCGTAGCGAGAATTCAAAATCCAACATGGCGTCCATTTTGGGGTTGTCGAATCGAAGACAAATCATCGAATACCGGCATTCAGAAATCTGTCCGTCGCCTTGTACAGCAGTAAAAATTGTTTTCTAGTTGTCATAAATCGACGCTGTCCTATTGCACGCTTCGTACGTCGTTGCGCGAGGCACGAGGAGGAGATTTGCGTCCGCATAGTTGCCATGGTTACTACACATAATCAAATTGAAAGCCACATTCGTCGGTAAAGACGAGAAGCAACCAGCAGATTTGGTTTTAACCAAGTGAAAGCTAGTAACCGAGAAATTTATCGTTGCGTAAACGCGCCCTTACTGTAAGTTTGAGTTTGTGGATTGGTGTCACGTGCATTATCAATTTTATTTATATTTCTATATTTCTTATCAATTTTAGTCAAAAGGCAGAAGAACGATGCAAATACGAAAAGACGAATGCCACTGGAATCATATGACGCGTAAACTGTGCGCACCAACGCTACTAAATAAATACGGACACAAAACTATTTGCGTTGACCTTTGGACTTACACGACATATTGCCTGGGCGGGGAATTGAACCCACGACCTTTGAAACCAAAAGCCGACGTCCTACAACTAAGCCATGCTCTGTCAGGTCCAATTCTCCGCTCACTCAGTCTAACAAGTCCAAAAGGCAACGTAAATAGGTTTACATCCGGTTTTTATTTAACACTTATCGGGCGCATTTGGCTTTCTGTCCTGTTTAACACCCAAGCTACTCTCACAGTATTTTAAGTTATTCAAAACTAAAATAACGAAAGTGTTTGGTTCCAAAGCAGACATGAACGCAGACACATCACGTATGTTGCCTCAAACGTAATTTGCTCCAGAATATTATTGTACATCACCTATTAACAGTCCTAGCAAATCTACGGCCCACCCCCCCCCCCCCCCAAAAAAAATGCTTTAAGGTCAGAAATCGTAAATTACCCAGTTACGCCCCCCCTCCCCTCCCCTCGGTTGGGGGGGGGGGTGTAACTAGGGTATTTCATGATCTCTAATCTTAAAACATTTTAGACTGGAGTCTTTCTGCTAGAAATTGACTAAAAGCTTCATACATTCCCGGAAATCAATGTTTTATCCCCTTAAATTATGGTTTTTCTGCACCAAATTTTACTAAAAACTTCGTACATAAAGCAAAGTACATAAACTAGAAAGCTAATAAACTTAAATTCCTAAACAAATGAGAATAAATGCACAGCGTTAATGATAGACCAAACCCAGATCACGTACGTGAATTTTCGCATAAACAACGAATATTTCACGATGAGTCATGCATAAACATCCTCCCTTGACTGAAGTAAGATTCGAAAAATGAATTATAACTTTGTTACGGCTCACCCACTTTTTTTTATCAAAGTAATTTTAACAGCCCATTGGAGTTTGATAGGCGATTTAACGGTATTTAGATCGAGTCGATAAAACTAGGTAAAGTTTCTTTGTGCCGAATTTCATGACAATCGGATCATGACGGACACAAGAATGGATGGACTGACGAACAGTTTCACGTTAATGGGTGCCTCTCTAGCACCTAAACAAACCTAAAAATAGACGTATGCTCAGAAAACAGAGCCAAAGCAGGCTGAGTTTACGGTACTAATATGGTATAATTCTGTTCTGTAGAGTCCAATCGCTAGGTGGATCACAAGAATTAAAAGCCAAACAAGAAGAAAAGCCAATCGGCTCAGAAAGGTTGAATAAATACAGATGCAAACCTATTTACGTTGCTTTTTGAAGTTAAATGTCAGACTGCCAGAGTGGGGAATCGAACCTGCGACCTTTGAAACCCAAGGCTGAAGTCCTACCGCTCAGCCAAACTGACAAGGCCTCATCAATACTAAATGCTGCCTATGGGTGTTTTCTTTCGAAGCCCTTGTCAGTGTGGCTCAGCGGTAGGATTTCACCCTTTGATTTCAGTTGTCGTGGGTTAGATTCCCTGCTCAGGCAGTCAGTCCTTGGTTCGAATCCAGCCTCCGCCATCTTTGGCATTTTCGGGAAGAGAAGGGTCCTGTGATGTCTCGTGCTCATGTCGATTGTGGCATGTAAAAGAATCTAAGAATTTCCGATTTATGGCTGGGAGCGCGTCAAAAAGCTATTCTAAGCTCAGGCAGTCTGACAATTACGTACAAAAGGCAACGTAAATAGATTTGCGTCTGTATTTATTTAAAAGCCTGAAGTGAGCGTTCTCAAAACGTGTGGAAATAGCTCCTTTCCGTTTCGTAATAGCGCAACTAGAGAAATTATTTATTATTATTTTTTTTACAAATTTACTTACCATGGTAATACGCCATCCCGGCTGCTTCCTTTAAAGATTCGGCACCTAATTTGGCTTCGTAAATTGAGCAGCTTCCTTTCCCGAATGCAACCGATTTACAAGCTGGAACGTTTAAACAAATGACACCGCATTTGCTGACGGAATTAACACTAACGGTTTTAATGGTGCTGACAGAAGGCATCACGTCGTCTTTGCGCTTTTGAAATTGTAAACTTTTTGTACTACTGCTTATTGTACCAATTTCTAAGCACAAAAGCAAAGCTAGTACGAAATGAATTGCTATCATTTTGTCTATACAAGCCAGTGTTGCAGCACGCAACTCCCTTCACAAAATGACACGAGAACTTGGCAAATCGCGGCCTTGAGATATAAACCCTGTTGACAAAATATTTTTTTGTTTCATAAAGACCTTATTGTATGCTACCAGTTCGGGGCGAATTGCTGTGGGAACCATGGATTATCGGCTACGTCAGAAGTCAAGAGTGTGTTTCAGGCCTCGCTTATTCGTTGGTCAACGTATAATATAAAATCATTTAGCATTGACAACACAATTTATTTTAACCCATTACATCCCATAGAAAACGGAGGAATTTATTGGTCGACCGAGCGAAGCGAGACATGTGGAATACTCCACTGAATTTGGAGTTTGTGTTTCCGTCTTGTCTGGGGACACGATAACGTCCGTAATTTTTTTTCTGATTTGGTTGCAATTTCATAACAAGGTTGCTTAGGTGCATAAAATTCACGAGTTTGAAAACAATATTCAAACCTCAAATATTGTCGGGGTTAGGACGCAATTCAATCACGGTAAAGCACTCAGTAGAAAATCTACCCCTTATAAGCCCTAATTCCAAAGTCCCAATTTCAATTTCATAACAATTTTGCTTAGGTGCATGAAATTCACGAGTTTGAAGACAATATTCAAACCTCAAATATTGTCGGGGTTAGGACGCGATTCGAGGAAAAGCACTGAGTAGAAAATTTACCCCTGTTAAGCCACAATTCCGAAGTGCCAATTTCAATTTATTTATCCTGAGCCTTGGCCAAATGCCTCACGCCCGACTACAGCAAAGGGAGAAAATACAGGGAAAAACACCAGGGAGAAAACACAAGGGAGATAACAAAAGATAAACACCAGCATTCCCTCGCCTATCTCTCCAGTACGTCACCACTGGCACTTTGTTGCAAACACTCGTTGTCGCCGCACAAGAAGTATATATCCTCACTCATCTCTCCAGTATGAAATAACTAACAGCCCATCACGGCACAGCACAGCACGATATCTGTCCAGCTTGATATCTCTCCAGCACGATATCTCTCCTGCATGATATTTCTCCAACATGATATCTCTACTGCCTCATCCCTCTACACACGCTACTTACCGTACATTTCACATATTAGGGCGTCATGCGTTCGGGTGTCACGTATCCTCCGAAGTCCCGTCCGTGCAACATACAATAAGAAGTAACAATCACTAACCAACAATAAGAAGTAACAATCA
>JAHWFP010197284.1:9533-23528 GCA_023313725.1 Lithobius niger
ATTAGGCAACAGAAAATCATCGAATCAAAAACTATATTTTTTAGGAATAAAACATCTCTTTCTCATTTTCCTTCTTATTTGATTAGGCAACAGAAAATCGAATTAAAAACTATATTTTTTAGGAATAAAACATCTCTTTCTCATTTTCCTTCTTATTTGATTAGGCAACAAAAAATCATCGAACCAGTTACTATATTTTTTTGGAATAAAACATCTCTTTCTCATTTTCCTTCTTTTTTGATTAGGCAACAGAAAATCATCGAATCAATAACTATATTTTTTAGGAATAAAACATCTCTTTCTCATTTTCCTTCTTATTTGATTAGGCAACAGAAAATCATCGAATCAATAACTATATTTTTTAGGAATAAAACATCTCTTTCTCACTTTCTCTTCTTATTTAATTAGGTAACAGAAAATATCGACTCGATAACTATACTTTTTATGAATAAAATAACTCTCTCAATTTATCTTCTTATTTAATTAGGCATCTCTCTCTCACTTTCTTTTCTTATTTAATTAGCCAACAGAACATCATTGACAAGTAACCAAAAATGGCATAGAAAAACAACTCAACACCCGCATGGCAATAAATCATAACTGGTCTCCTAAAGACACAACTTATGGTCATCATGCATCTATACACATTATTAGGTAGCACGGACGTTGAGATTGTTATTGATTTTGGCGGGTTACACACTAGCGTCCATTTTAAAAAGGAGTAACTCCTTTTGGAAAAAAAGGCTTTTCGAAAATCTTGGTGAGTGACATACTAGTGGGTGCCTTAATATGCAGTAACTTATTATATATAATTCTGTGTAGATATCATACAACAACAAAAAACCCGCTATTTTCCTGCCTTCTGTCCCTGATGGACGTTGAGATTTACATTAAATCTTGGTGGGTGACACACTAGCGAGTGTCTTAATATGCAGTAACTCACGTGTTAAATTTTTTTTTAATACAAAAAAATTCTGTCTAGAAATAATACAACGACGAAACCATCATTCTGCTGCCTTCTGTCCCTGACACACGTTGAGAATGTCATTAAATCTTGGTGGGTGACACACTAGCAAGTGTCTTAATTTGCAGTAACTCATTATACATAATTCTGTATAAAAATAATACAATAACAACAAAAACCGCCAATTTGCTGCCTTCTGTCCCTAATGGAGCTTGAGATTGTCATTATATCTTTACGGGCAACACACTAGCAAGTGTCTTAATATGCAGTAACTCATTGTGTTGAAAAAAAGTTGTTTGTTTTTTTAATACGTAATTCTGTCTAGAAATAATACTAAGGAAAATTGGAAATAAGCCAACAGCGAAAATCATACACTAGAAATAACGTAGTTCAGTAAGCCATCTTTATGGACTTACGTTTCGTCGGAATGGCATGACCCGGATTCGAACCGGCTACCCAGTTCTCCCCCAGATCACTTACATAGCGCCTTAATCGCTATGGCACATCCTCCACTGGCATAAAGATAACTCACTGAACCCGTTATTAACGTCACAACCGTGGCCAGGGCTTCATTCGACCGAAATTCACTCGGCCATAGACAATGGGGAGGGAAGACAAATCATACACTCCAAATTTTTTTTTTTTTTAATAATAATACAACAACAAAAACCACCATTTTGCTGCCTTCTGTCCCTGACGGACGTTGAGATTCTCATTAAATCATGGCGGGTGACACACTAGTGAGTGTCTTAATATATAGTAACTTTACTTGTTAAAAAAAATTGTTTTATTTGTATACGCATGTCTGTCTAGAAATAATCCAACTACGAAAACTGCAATTTTTCCGTCTTTTGTCTCTGATCGACGGTGAGATTACAAACAGGACGGAAAGCTGATGGGTTCGAGTGGCTTAAACAAATACGGATGCAAACCTATTTACGTTGCCTTTTGGACTTAAATGTCAGACTGCCTGAGCGGGAAATCGAACCCACGACCTTTGAGATCGAAGGCCGAGGCCCTACTGCTGCGCCATACTAAAATATGCCGTGTCAATATAGCTCAGCGGTAGGACCGCGGCGTTTTATTTCAAAGGTCGTGGGTTCCATTCCCCGCTCAGGCACTCTGACATACGTCCAAAAGGCAACGTAAATAGGTTGCATCCGTAATTATTCGACGTTGAGACTGTCATTAAATCTTGGTGGCTGTCACACTAGCGAGTTTCTTGATATTACGTGCTTAAATTTTTTTTTTCAATACGTAATTCTCTCGAGCAATAATACAACAACAAAAAGCCGCCATTTTGCTGCCCTCTTTCCTTCTTGTGGTACATTCAGGGGACGAGTAGTTGCAACGACTTTAGAGTTCCCCCTCCCCGCCACCCAAATTCCCCTCCCTTCTGGCGTCCCTGCATAATTTATGAGTGCCAATGGTCTCCGATTTCATCGTGGTAATAGGCGCGTGCCCGGACGGGGGCGTGCGTCTCCCGTGATCGGATTAGGGTGCCTCTCAGCCAAACCCAAATACCTCGGCCAAACCAGCGAACGCCTTAATTTTCGGTTGAGCGAACACTAAGCTGGATCGAAAGTTATAAGATCTGTCAGTTACGGAGCTCAAATGCGAGCAGATGGGTTTGCCTTGCTTGTCGAATCGTCCATCGACTATCTTCGAGTCTTCGTCCATTACCTTTATCCTCTGAAAGGCATCTCTTCGTTTTTCGTTTCGACAACGAATTAATAACGAGCTGGAAAATGACGTATTGTTGCTTTGAAATTTTATTGTTGGTGGTCTGATTGTTGAATTATGGGTCTTTTTTTAGCGCCTCTGATCAGGTGGTTGAAACTCTACTAGAAGCAATGCGTTCCAAACCTTCGCAATCTGCAGCCCTTCAGGCGCTTCGTCGACGGAGCTAATATGGCGGAGCTAACTTCCTGTTCTCATCTGAGTGAGATTCGTGAGAGGCCAATCCTACAATCTATTTATTTATTTTATTTGCAATATTATTGTAATGCCCTATGAAGAGCAAAACAGCAATTGCAGATCATATTAAAACAACAATTAAAAATAAACAGAAGAATTTAAACTTCCTTGAGAAACATGGCCGGCACCTGGTGCCCACAGTTCTCGCCTGAATGAGATTCGTGAGAAACACATCATTCATTCCTGTCGTAAAATCATTCCTGTGCTGGGCTAAAAAGGTCAACGCATGTAGTCCTATTACAGGCAGGTTGCCACCCCATGCAAACATCAATTTATAAAATCGAACAGCTATTGGAAAATTAGTTCAGGCTTTTGCCTAAGCTAGGACAAATTTTGCAAACAGTATCACAATTTAACTGAAGCTGTGCGTGTTTTATCCTAATCGTCCCACTTAAGTTTTTCCAACACTATTGAGTTACTGCGACTGAGTTTGCCCACCATGTTTAGCCTTAATGGCGGTTGCCATCCCATAGTCTCAAAGTGGAAGTATCACACATGGCTGCACCTTAAATCGTGAATTTGCTTGTCCGTTAAACGCAGTTCATCATATATCGTCCTAGCTCTAATCGGTTGGTTTATCACCCAGTTTAGACGATCTCAGTACTATACAACAATGCTTGTAACAATCAGGGCCCCCATAACGGGGGGGGGCGCCCGGGGCAGGTGAACCCGCTGTACCCAGGCCCGGCTACTAAAGGGGCCCGCACGGCCTACAAAAATAGTTTTTCGCAATTGCGAGTTTTAATGACTATGAGTAACATACTCGATTTGTCGGTATTGTGAATATTTTTCTACTCCCAACAAACAACAACTCCAATCCTACGGCAAGGAGCGCGGAGCAGGAGCACGTATAGTGCAGGCTTGTCAGCTTGTTAGGCAGGGAAGCCGCCGGGATTAATAAATGAACCGACCCCTTAAGCACAATAATTGTGGCCGAGGAATATTGTAACATTGTTTAACCTTTTTACGATTTTAGTCAGGAGAGAGGCCCGCTGTTGTAGTCAGTCCCAGGCCCCTAACTTGGATGTGGGGGCCCTGGTAACAATGCAACAAGCTTGATACCTTCACCTCAGGCCTGGAGTACTGAGATCGACAAAGGGCCAGCATGCCCACAACAAACAACGAATCGTGATGACGTTCTTTTACTCAGAAAGCTCAACAATGCGACTGTGCGTGCAACAATGTTTACACAAAAACACGAATCCTAATGCCGATTTTCCCCGTCGACGAACAAGGACGATGTTGCAATCACAATGACAGTGCTTTTCAATTGTTACGCGACTGGGTGATAAATAGGTTATTGCCCGCTTTCCTCGTACTGAGCTCAACAATGGCTCGGCCCCTGTGGGGCCTCGACAATGTTAATCCTAGTTCTCGGAACCTATGCAGTGACATTTGCCGCCATATTGGCACCAGATTGGCACCAGTATGGGTTTTGGTGGGCATAACTACAAGGTGCACTACATAAAAATGAAGGAAAAAACAAGGGAAGAGCGGATTTCTTAGGCTTAAAATAACGTTGTTTTCTCCAACAACAAAAATCGCGCGTTTTAGGTCTAAGAAATCACTCTTCACAGCATTGGCTTCAGTATGACGCCCTTCTGTTTTTCTCTGCAGTGCCCCTTGCAGCTAACCCATTAAGGCTCCAGCATAGAGTTTTATACAATTATACTACGTCGTATCACTGCTCTATACTAGCCATCCCTCCTATTAAATTGTAATCCAATTTTACTGTAGGCTTTTCGATCTCAGTCCTCCTTTAACAATCGAACACGACGGGATTGCAACAATGGTTTAGGACTGAGATGCAGGAGGAGGAGTGATATCCGAATGTCACACCTGCTCCGGATATCACGTCTTTGCGTATTAGTTAAGAACATCACGCTTGCTGTTCTGTAGGGAAGGGATCTTCAATTAATCTGATCCATAAGCCCAGTGGCACAGCAACAATGTTTTACCTCACACAATGCTTTACTTTTACATTACTTGAAAGAAGGTTCCAATAAATCCAATAACGTATCACACGATATTCCTGGCAGTTCCAAAAATTGTATGCAACTACCATAAATCCAGCACGAAATATGACGTTCACATTCAATTTGTCTTGTCATAAGTAGGTGGGACAGACAAAGTTAGAAAACCAGAGATTAGTTCAAACTAGGATTTAGAGATATCAGAGACTGTAGTGCGAACTAAACTTTAGAAAACTTGAGTCTGTAGAACGAGCTAGGCTGTAGGAGACTGTTAGGCGTCAGGAGACCGGAGACTGCGCACTAAACTATAGGAGCTCAGAGACTGTAGTGCGAACTAGGCTTCAGGAGAGAGTGTAGTGTGACCTAGGTTTTACGAGATCAAAGGCTGTACTACGAACTAAACTCTAGGAGACCAGATATTGTAGTGCGAACTAAACTTTAGGACACCAGAGACTACATGAACTAGGCCTTAGGAGCTCAGATACCGTTAAACTTTAGGAGACTGGAAATTGTAGTGCGAACTGAACTTTAGGTAAAGTGTCAGCTTGGCTTTAAGAGACCAGAGACTGTCATGTGAACCAAGCTTTAGGAAGTCGAATGCTGTAGTGTGAAATAGGCTTTACAAGACTAGAGGCTGTAATGCGAAATTAACTTTAGTAGTGCGATCCGGGCTAGGGAGACCAGAGAATTTTCAGCCTTTGGAGAGCGAAGAAAGTAGCCCGAAACTGAAACTGTAGATCAGAAACTGAAGTGCGATCTAGGCTTTACCAGACTGGAGACTGTTAGGGATTAGGAGTTGGAGACTGCTAGGCTTTGGGAGATCAGAGACAGGGCGAACTAAAGTTTAGGAGATCAGAGACTGTACTGTTAGACTTTAAGAGACTGGAGACTGTAGTGTGAACTAATCTTTACGAGACCTGAGACTGCGGTGTGATAGGAGACTAATGACTGTTGGGCTTAAGGAGATCAGCGACTATAGTTTTAACTAAACTTTAGGTGACCAGAGATGCAACTCTAGTGAAATCTAGGCTTTAAGATACTAGAGACTGTGAGGCTTTATGAGAATGGAGACTGTTAAGCCTTAGACGATCAGAGACCGTAGTGTGAACTAGATCAGAGACTTGTGCAAAGGAGGCATTAGTAGGGATTGTAGTGGGAACTAGACTTTACGAGACCAGATCTGTAGTGCGGAATAAACTTTGAGACAAGAGATGGTAGTGCGAAGTAGATTTAGGACACCACACACTACTACACTTTAGGAGAACAGAGACTGTAGTGCAAACGAAACTTTGGGAGATAACAGACTAGTACAAATTAGCTTTAGGAGATCAGATACTGTTAGGCTTTAGGAGAACGGGACCTCCGTAGTACAAAATAAACATTAGGAGTTCAACGGCTGTAGCGTGAGCTAGACTTCAGGAGACAGAGACTGTTAAGCTTTAGGAGACCGGAGACTGTGATATGAACTCAACTTTAAGAGCACAGAGACTGTACTGTGAACTATACTTTAGCAGATCAGTGACTGTTAGACTGTTTAGGAGACAGCGACTGTGGTGCAAATAAACTTTACGAGACCAGAGACTATAGTGCGACATAGGCTTTATAGGACAGAGACTGTAGTGCAAACTAAACTTTAGGAGACAAGAGACTTTTAGGCAGACCAGAGACCGTAGTGCAAACTAAACTTTAGGATATCAGAGAAAGTAGTGTGAAATAGATTTGGGAGATTAGTTACTGTTAGTGTTTAGAAGACTAGAGACTGTAGTGCGAATTACGCTTTAGGAGACAGGAGACTGTAGTGCAAACTAGACTTAAGAGAGATCGTAATGTGAACTAAACTTTAGGAGACGAGAGACTGTACTAAGTACTAACCTTTAGTAGAAACTGCAGTGTGAATTAGGCTTTACGAGACCAGAGACTGTAGTGTGAACTAGGCTAGGAGACCAAAAGGCTGTTTTACAACCTAGGCTTTAAGAGATCAGAGGTTGAAGAGTGCAACAGGCTTTAAGAGACCAGAAATCGTAGTGATAACTAAATTTAGGAAACCAGAGGCTGCAGCAGAGTGAACAAGGCTTTAGGGGGACCAGAAACTGCAGTGCAAACTTAAATTTAGACCAAAGACTGTAGTGTGAACCGGGCTTTAGACCAGAGAATGTAGTGCGAACTAGGTTTTAGGAGATCTATCTCAAGGCTTCCTTTAATATGTGTGTGATTTATGCAAATGGATTGTAAGATTCACGGTGATTTTCTACGTCAAACTTTCCTGGCTGGATGGGCGGAGTGATATTTCGGTACCAGTTGGTGACTCGTCCCCTCATTTCGAGGAAAGCCGCTTAACTCCAAATAGCGTTGTCACATCAGAGACGAACCAGACGAAGAAATAGGTCGGAATGCAATCCGATTAACATTACCCAAAACAGCAGAAATTCGTTTTAGCAATCCAGGAAAGAAAGAGATTGAATTCTATTTCCTTGCTTACCGTCCCTTCCACCCCCCACCCACCCCACCCCACCCCTTCACTTTGAGGAATAAAAATGAAATGTTAGATACGAATGGAAAAAACGCGGTATTCATGTTAAATAGCGCCCCCACCCCGTCTCTATCCCTCCCGCAATCAAGCAACCAGCGAAAGATGGGAGGAACCAAATATGTGGATGAAATTGGAGGAGAGTTTTATGTGGATTAAACATAAGGTAGGCCTACTTTCAGTGCAGTGCAGTTCTTAATGCCTTAAAAAGGGGGGCAACGGAAAGTAGGAGAATTTGCTTCGACGGTAAGCCTATTCATTCATGCAACAATGCAACGAGACTATTGTAAACGAAGCTAAAACCCATTTGTTTGTACTGAGGGTTACCTTAGGATTTTAATTCGACGATCAAATGTTATTATTTAATTTAGTTACGTACTAGCTATAAGGAAGTAACGATGTTTTAATTTGCCATGTGATTTACCTAACTTCTTACACTGAATCTAACGTTGGCTTTCCGTCCCGTTTAACCCATTATTTCACGCTTCTTGTGTGTTCCTTTCGGCTTCTCTGGTGTGTGGCGCGCAATCAAGCGTCCCTCCAGTGGCGATTGGAAAAGTGTATGTTTACATGTATATGTGTGCTGTGCGTGTTAAATGCTGTCTATGGACGTTTCCTTTTGGCCGTGTCAATCTGGCTTAGCGGTAGGACCTTGGCCTTTGATTTCAGAGGTCGTGGGTTCGATTCCCCGCTCAGGCAGTTTGACATATAAGTCCAAAAGGCAACGTAAATAGGTTTGCATCTGTATTTAGTTAACCAATTTCGAGCCCATTGGCTTTCCGTCCCGTGTAAACAATGGTCGTCAATATCTGATACCGTTGCGAAGTTGAAAAAAGCGACGGACGGACGGACGGACAAAGTCGTTGCAATAGTCTTCTCAGCCGGTAGAGCTGTACAGAAGACTAAAAGCAGACGATTAAGAGCAGCAGTAACTAGCCTTCGCCCAAACACTGGTAACGACCTGATTTGAACAACAACAATCAGACGCCAACAATTAAACACCGAGGAAAACCAACAATCTGAACTTTATGAGTGAAGCACTAGAGCGCTTCTAGATACACTGATTTCTAATTTTAGATAGAAAGAAAAGACAACTGCCCCGACTGGAACTCGAACCTAGTGCTACCCACATACTAGCCGGGCGAAAGGACGAACAGCTACTTAGCTCGGCTAGAGCCCGTAGCCAGAATCCGCCTCAGTAGCGCATTGGTTAGATCACCCGGCTTTTAATCGGGAAGTCCTGGGAGCAAGTCCCAGTTGGGGCAGTTGTCTTTTTTTTCTTTCTCAGATTTTGCAGCTTGTTTCGTCACGAGGCTAGTCTTTAATGCGGACTGTTTTCTTCGTTTACCCTTTACATTGTGATTTAATCTTTGTTTTCAACAAAACCAGTATAGAACAGTGACATTTGCCGCCATATTGGCACCAGTACAGGTTTTGGAGGGCATAACTACAAGGTGCACTACATAAAAATGGAGGGAAAACAACGGAAGAGCGGATTTCTTAGGCTTAAAATAACGTTGTTTTCTCCAACAACAAAAATCGTGCGTTTTAGGTCTAAGAAATCACTCTTCACAGCATCGGCTTCAGTATGGCGCCCTTCTGTTTCTCTCTGCAGTGCCCCTTGCAGCTAACCCATTAAGGCTCCAGCATAGAGTTATATATGCAGTAATACTACGTCGTGTCACTGCTCTATACAGTGCTGTAAATTCTTTAAATTACATTTTACAAGTGAAATAATTTCGAGTTACATAAATCATATCAAAAACCAAAAACTGGTAAAAGGGACCGCCAAGTTCCGAATGGCTGGGTCCTTCAAAAGAGTGATATCGACATTCCAAAACATTCGTCAAGTTAATCGCACCGACTAATAGTTCGAAGGTTAATAATGAAACTAGAAGAAATTTGAAACTAGTAAAACATTTGCAACATTATTGAGGGTCATATTCTCCATTGAAAGCCACTTAGCTGACATTCCTACATGAGTTAACTTTTGTCAGGTGGATCATTGCTCAACATTTTACAATTAAGGCTTTTGTACCGCATTATTATTTTCCCCCCAAGTACCTGAAATGTGCCCAACTATGCTTCAGGATATAAGACATGCTATGGCGTCGCGCTACAATGGTTTACGTCCTTGACAATTGAATTGATGTGACGTTTGTTGCGTAAGTAAGCGCGACAGTTTGTGTCTACATCAAACTATAATGCGTTTTGTGCATTAATTAACGTTTGTAGGACGATAAATTTAATTCTGAGAAAGTCTAGTTGCTGTTTTGGTGACAAATTTCAAAGCGCGCAAAAAAGACGGACATCAAACGGGGTTTAATTCCATCGACTTTTTAAAGTCAGGAGTTTCGTATTTCCTGACGTATCGTGTAATTACGACTGGCTGTAGCTTTAAATAAGTGTGAGGGGCAAGGAATGAGAATTGGGAGTTGGGCAGGATGGGTGGGGGGGGGGGAGGATCAAGCGCCGACTAGAGAGGGAAGGGGAGGAGGGGTTGGTTGGCGTTACTACAGAATCGGACTAGCTGTTAAAATATTCAGTTGACCCTAGGTCTATTTGCTACTAACGTTTGTTTTTCATTGTGTGGCACTGTTGACTTTGAACGTAAGCTGCTTCAAACGGGGTCTACTCTGCAAATATAACGTGAAATTTTGATGAATCCCCTCCCCTCCCCCTCCCCCCTCCCTCTCGACCTACAGCGGACGGGCAAGCAGATGTAGCAAACTCCCCATCTTTCGGTTCCAGTTGACGCCATTAAGAAAAAAAGAAAGAAAAAAAAACCTCGACGACGGTTCGCTAAAACCTGGTTCGTTCGTCTCTGGTTTTCCGAAAGTATAATAATAAGAAGCGAAGCAAGCAAACGAAACGCAAGTGCTTGTCCGTCTCTCTGGGTCCGTCCGTCCGTCCGTCCAACTCTTGTCCCGTTTCTCTCCAAAGTCAATTTGGTAGCCATCTTTCGTATCGTTAGGCCTAACTTGCCGTGTATCTTAGCGGCCTCTCGGCGTCTCCATTACCCCTCGTAATGGCGGTCGTTACTGACTGGACTTTTGTCATTGGCCCGTCGTTTACCGGTTGCCAAGGAAACGTGGAGAGGGCTCTCTTGATACGCCATGAGAGCGTGAGTCTTAATATGCGGATAGTTCAAGATCGCTATAGCGGCATGCGAAGACAAATGGCACGGTATACTTTTGAAAATGCAACAGAAACTTATAAAAGGACTCCTGCCGCAATTACCAGGGAAAAGGCGGAGTTGAGGGGGAGGGGGAGGCGTACACAGGGTCCAAGGCATCCGAGTCCAGAAATCAAGCAGACAGAATTCACAATCTAGGAAATCTAATTGATTGTTGAAAACAAGTATTAGACATACGTGAGTAATCGCCGGTTACCGTCGATAATTGCTCATTTGCGAGAACGGCGCAGTTCTTCAGTTCGAGGCGATTGGGGGTAAACCTCACGAGTGCTATTCCCCTCGAGCCCCGAGCATTAGACTGCCGTTTCGAGCAAATGAACTATTATCGACAGTAACCGCCGATTACGCATGGATATGTGTTTTAGTGGTAAGGTGTGACGTCAAGTAACATAGTGACTTATTTGAATTTTTAAAAATTTTTATTTGTAAATTTTCTTTCTGAATAATAATGAATTTAAACATTTTTACACACGACTGATGTAAATTCCTGAACGGAAATTTCCGGTCTAGAAACTTCCTGTCTATAGTTTGTTCCACATTATGTTTTCAGAAAAAACTGACTGAATGACGACTCGTTTCCTTGCACTAAGAGTGCAAAAACATGTAGATATCAAACTTGGAGACTCAACAAAGTTACAGTTAGAGTTTACGAATGGGACGATTACGGATTTGTTGCACTCATATTGGAAGAAAACGTGGCGTCATACGGTCAGTTTTCTGAAAACATAAGTATAGGGAACAAAGTATAGGGAAGTATGCCAGCTACGGGAAGACGTGGATTTTTTCCTCTGGCGTTGCATCAGAATTCCGTGTTAAACGTAGAGCCGTATTTCTTCTACTTTACTATAAATAAGATTAAATAAGATTAAATAAGATTAGACAGTATGTATAGCGATGTAGTCTTGAGCAGTAGTTTAGATGTATTTCACAGTGTCAGTAGCCTAATTTTTTGTACCATCGGAACGAAAGGTTGCCGGGTTGGGCCATTCCTCCATGGGTGGATGGGGGCCTAACTAGTACACGAGGTTTTTTTTTTGGGTTAGTACAGAAAATGTCGCAGGTTGCAAATGTGCCTGGTTATTCTGGTTGTAATGGGGTGTGCTGGTTGAATTTGTGTTGTGTATGGTAGTTTTGCAAATTCGGTCATTATATGTCACATGGTTGAGTAGGGGTTGTGAAAAAAGTGTTAGATGATCAAAAAAGTGTGGGTTTATCAAAATTAACCCATGGTGACGTATGTGGGCTTTAAGATTAACCGTATGTAACGACTACACTTTTAGCATGGGGATGTGTTAGCGTGACGTCACCATCGTGCTTTATTTAACCCTTGATAAATACTATAAACACTCTCATTGAACACTATTTTCAAAAACTAATGCGCTGTAATAAAAGCACCATTGTTTTACTTAAAACACTTTTGTCGCTACATTACGTTTAATGCATGTGTTTATAAACTAGCAAATTAAATGCTGGTGTTTTATTTTAAAAGCATTTCATATCTACAACACTACACAAACGCTAATTTTGAGATGTTTCTGTAGAGCTCTGCTAACCACACTAAGACGGTTAGTTTTTTTAACAGTTTATTTTTTCTAGCGATGTAGTTTAGCCAAGAAGAAGAATGGTAGCTGAGGCATTGTGTGAAAAAGAAAAAATGGTAAAACATTTTAATACAGCAGTAAGGTTTCACGTGGACTAAACAGTACAGCAGCACTGCGGTATCTGAAACCTTACAGGAAAGTTTATTTGTGTCCCTTTGCTGTTTTGACTTCGAATCAGTTAAACCTTACCTAAAGCACCAAACGAGTTCGTTTTTGTTTTTAGATCTATGAATCGCATGAATGTGTTTTTCAGCTAAAAACACGGTTTTAAAAACGTTTTCTAGATAGGTCTAAAATTGGTTTACGGACCGTCCGTATATTACGTCACACTCGGGGGTGGAGGGGTGGTTGATTTATTGTGACAATTGTGACACTGGAGTGAGAGGAGAGGGTGTTTCCAAAATATGACGTCACAATCTAGTATCACAGTTTGACGTTCACATCACCATCTTTTTTGGCGTGTTATGGAAAACAATAGTACAGATGCAGTTCCATGATTTAAACACACACAAAAATGCATGGTGTCATTTAAACCCGTGGACTCGAAGTCATTTTGGAAAATAAACAATTAAAAATAAAGGACATGTAGTACAAATTATTATTGTGTGCACTGTGTATCTTGAGTCCTGCAAGTGTTTTGTGAGCGGCTACGTCTTTCTGGATGGGGTGGCTTGAATCGATGGCCGCCATTGTTTTTGTAACCCTCTTGGATATCAACAAGGCACTCCGCTACTGAAAACGTATAATCGATTATCTGTGTTCTTTCTGCGGAGAAATCAAGATAGGCCGCGGACACTATAAAGTATTAAGTAAATTTAAAGTGCTTTTAAATATTAATTGAGGGGGGGGGGGGTGCGTAGTTGCAGAAGTATGACGTAATTATAACGGGGATGTTTTAAATTTTGTGCATGGCTTTTGTGACATAGGGATGGTGGAAGTGTTTCAAAATAGGCCAATAAGCGTGACGTAATATATTCACACGGCGTTTGTGTGACGCAAGTGTAGTAATAGTGTTGATGGCCGGTGATATTTTTTGGTAGTGCTAAAGAAAGGTTTTGTTGTCGAATAGTTTTAGCCAACGAATATCGTAGCGGGGGAACAAAATGTCGTTTGCGAGCACAAAACATTTTTTTCAGTTTTGAGTGCAATGAGCAATTGTAATCGCCTCGACGACTTTCTTCATTAACAGAACGTAAAGCCAATTCAATAGGTTGAGAAGTTTTGAGAAGTTATTTTTAAAGAAAACCTCAGCCATCGTTGATTTGAAAGATCCCTACGCCCTAGAAACTTTTTTTTTTTTTTATTTTGCTTGGGTTTGTAAAATGGGTAAAATCACACAATTTGTCTGTCATTCGAAGTAAAAGAATGCGGAAGGTCGAAAAGGAAATAAATAGACCGCAAAAAATCCAATATATGTATAATAGTTACACCATCCAGTGGCGTGCACAAAAGGGAGACGGGGGAGGGGAAATTGCACCTGCCCTTTTCGGACAAAATGCCCATTTTGCACTTTTTGTAAAAGAAAGATATGCCCTATTTTGGCTTTCTGAGCCGATAAACGATGGTGTTGCAGCCAGAGAAAGGGCCACCGAAGACGGCAGAAAGGGGCATAAATTGGTAAGAAAAGGGAGACAAGCTTAAAAGGGTAAAAAAAAATGACGAACCAAAAAAAAAAAAGATCCCAGGAAAAAAAACCTCACCATGTCCTCTCGGTGGTCTGTGCACGCTACTGACACCATCCCTGGCGAACTGCGTCG
>JAHWFP010197330.1:0-14620 GCA_023313725.1 Lithobius niger
CGTCGACAGCAAACCTTGGGGTGTGTGGCGGAGATGTCAATCGATGATGGAAGGACAGCGTGAAAAGTGGCCTGGCCGGGATCTTGGCGGACCTGAGGAGAAAAAGAGTCGTCGGTGTTGTTGCCCGGAATAGAATGCGCTTTGGCGATGGAGGTAGTGGCGGATTGATTGGTATGGTGGAAAGCGTGAAGAAGATTCAGAGTTTGGCATAGGCCGAAAGGATGCTTCTATGATGGTAACGGTTCTCGAGGTTTGAGGTAGCTGCAATCCACTCCAGGAGAGGAAGACGTGGTGTAGGAGGGAGGCCTGTTGATCTGAACGACGAGAACGATCTGGTGGAGACCGGATATCCAGTGGACGTTGTGAGCAAAGAGGATGGGTAGTCGTCGTTTGTTGTTTTTTTTGGTCCCGAAAAGTGGGGGTCTTGCGTTGCCAGGGTAGGGGTTCTTGCACGATGCATGGTTTTTCTAATTCACGCATTTACAAAATTGTAAAAATCTCTTTAATTCCAGTATTAATGAAGATAAAGCAGTTACGTAGCCCTTATAAATCTGAGCATAACGCTGCAAACCATTCGTCTCGATCTTGTACAGTTCCCGAGATATCGATCTTTGAGTGTTTGGCGAGTAAGGCTAAATTTCAGGTCGCCAACTGCTGATTACCATTCGCCAAATGGAGAGTGGCGACCGACATTGGAGAGGGTTGCCAACAACAGAGAAAAGTGGCGTCAAGCAAGTGCGGTTACCCGGACAGCGATCGAGAAGACAGTTATCCGGAACAGTAAGCAGATAAGATCTCTACATTCCGTGCCCTACACATGGGCTCTGCAAACCGAAACCCTTGGGAAGAGAAGAATAACTTTTTCGTGAGTGAATCCGATTGTTAGTTGGCGTGGTGAACACAACGGCAAAAAGAAGTTCTTGAAAGAAATAACTACGCAGCCAGATCGTCACTTGGTCGAAAAAAAAGTTGGTGAAATGACAAAAAATTGTTGCGTTGTGCGCAACGAACTGCCGGAAAATTTTGAACAAATTGGCTGAACTTTACTCTGCTAAGCGATTCTTCAAAGGTGTGTGTTAAAACCAGGTAGACCTGATACTGATAAATGCAAATAGAATGTGCCTACAAAAAACCTGGTTTACTAGATATTGAGTGCCTATAAGACATACAATGTGTATAAAATAACTACAAGTGCCTATAATGACTTTGTACCTAAAAAACCTGGTGGGCACTGTACTAAGATATTGGTAAGTGCCTGTAACACATATAATGCCTAGAATATGTGCCTATAATTACCTTGTACCTGAAACCAAGGGTTTTCCATATTACCCTTGTTGAAACTAACATGTGCCAATAATTACTTTGTACCCGATTTATGGATAACACTGTTTAGGGGTAGTAAAACAGGCTAGGCTTAGTCTGGGACAGTTTATTTGAGGGGAAACATACTTGTGGCACTATCACATAAGTGGCACTATACATAAGTGGCACTATCACCGATTGAAATGCGAACGAAAATGCCGTGGCGCCATCTAGCGACATTAATATTGTTAACCTTTATAGCTTGCTCGCAGGTGCACGAGGATGAACAAAATTTTCACTCAATAATTAAGGATGTCGTGGCTTGTTTGTTTCGTTAAAAGAAATGCCGTTATGCATTCCTTCGCTTGGTGCCAAGCAAACGCTAGATGGTACTACACAGCGCTAGACGTTGTCAGAATTCGTCTGCTTCCAATCGGTGATAGTGCCACTTTAAGTTTTAAGTTTTCAAGAATTAATGAAGTAATCACACCCCCAGAGGCAGAACTTTCTGCAACTGTCTGCGACACCAATTGTCGGAACAAAATTTACCTGCAGCTAATCTGTTTTTATCATATGGTTACCCACATGTTTATTGGTTTTTATGGAACAACTTTTCAGTGCTTTATCCTATTTATCTGGGTACTCCACCAATGGAAAGGTCTTGGCAAGACGATTAAAATGGTGCATTGGAAAGTGAAAATCGGTCAACAATTGACAAAACGGCGGAAATTTGTCCAAAATTTGTGTGCAGCGGCCTTCAACTGTCTGCGACGCGCGTCGCGCTGATTCTGCCATATCACACCTGCAGTTAAACGAAGTAAAGAAAAAATTTTAAGAAAAAAAGTCGGCATTATTTAATAGCTTAGGATTAAGTCAAAATCATGAAATAGTGGAGTTAAAGCCCACCCCTAAAATTGTCGTTTTTCTACGAAAAATTACCTAAAAGTTATATGATGTGAATAACGATAGTACTGCTTGCTATGTTTACTGGACCCTTCTCCGTCCCTGTAGTAATAGTGGACTCTTCCTTTAGCTCCTGGCACCTGCTCAAGGCCTGGGCATCTCTCACCTAAGCCTCCTCCCTTCACTGCAATTAAAAGGATATAAAAATTGGACTTTCAGAGATCGTTCAAAAGCTAAGAGTTTTCTGTAATAGATGTCTAGAAAGGTTAGAAAATTAATCTGTTTGATTTACTACCCCCCCCCCCCCCCCCCTATTTTTGCCAAATTAACGGCATAAGACCATGGGCGTTTAATCCACAATTTACGGTACTCGATCTTCAATATTGACTCGTAACCAATTTACGTTGCAGCAAATTTTTGACAGTCATTTAAACACTAGTTATGTGTTAAAACGCCGACTATCTTCATCTGGCTTCTTGTGTTCTGCACACTCTACTGCTTCGGATCGGTCGTTTTTTGTTTTTGAAATAGCTGATCACGCGCGAATTTCAAAACAAACAATGACCGATCCGAAGCAGTAGAGTGTCCCAGAACGCAGGAAGCCAGATGAGGATAGTCTGCGTTTGAACACATAACTAGTGTTTAAATGACTATCGAAAATTTGCAGCGACGTAAATTGGTTGTGAATAAGGCTGTGCAGGTACCAATACTAGTACCGGGACCGGCTGCAAGTACCACTGGTATTAGTATCGGATCGGCACCGGGTTAACAAGTACCGGCTTGTTTTTTCCAGAATCTGCATTTTCGTATGTTAATAATACCGCATACACTGTATTCTTCTCTACGCTACTAAAAATTAAGCAACTTTTAAATAAATAACTTAATCTGCTAGTTTTTAACCTCATTGAACTATAAAGTGTTAGCGAACAATTCCTTTGTAAAAGTGTTACGTTTGTTACACCATTAAATTACTGACTTATCAACACGTTCTGTATTCTTTATTAAGTTATCATTTGACATTGGCATTGGCTTGGTATCGGCAAATGACTAATAGCACAAGTACTGGGATCGGAACCGGGTAAACGGGCACCGGCATCAAACCGGTATCGGGAAACGTGGAACCGGCACAGCCTTAGTTGTGAGTAAATACTGAAGATCGAATATTTTCATAAATCATTTGTTTATAGTTTCTACAAGATGGCTTAGGCCTATTTACGACAACGTAAAACAAAACAACAAAATTGAACACAATATTTTTGTTATGTTCCTTTTATTTCAAATTATGAGCCAAAAAAATTAGCATGTTTGCGTTTGCGGGGGAGCAACGCATTTCGTTTACATGTTATTACGTTGCCAGCAGTGGAACACACTCATTCTGAATGTAAACCTGTCAGTGTTGGTTGCGTTGTAGCGTAGCAGGTGTTGGCACGGCCAATTCCGAGCAGGTTCTCTTTTGGGCGATCGTTTCGAAGAACGTTATCAGCTTCGATGGCACAACAGGCCCACGCGGATTACTTGTAAATAAGCTGCCACCCCTCCAACACACCAGTTTTCTACTTTCACTGATTTTGAGTGTTTAGATTAGTAGGCTTCAACGATGCCACTTGGCTATTTTTGGCTCGTTCACCACATACTAGTGGTGCCCTGCCCGCAGCAAACATTTTTCGGATATGGGTTTTATAATACGTGTAACCAATCCCAGCCCTAACTTGTAGTATTCCATACCAACTTAAAATAAGCCTGTCGGCATTCAAATTAACTATGGTGCTTTACTGGCATTTAGCGACAGTAAATTAGAATTATTCCATTCACCCGCATTTAAATATTTGGAAAAGGTTATAAGAAAGTTGAAATTTGGTGTGAATCTGAAAGGAAAACATGACAGTATTACGCAATTGGAAATTGACCGCTATAACTTGACACTAGTGGAAGGAAGTTAAGTTTAAAGGATGAGAGTTAAAAGATATGTTAATCAGGCTGACAAGTTAATCTAGGACACACTCATTCGGCTGGACGACTGAGGAGTAGCGGGGCTTCCCACCCATTTTATTCAGTAAATGGTATCGTCATCGAGGTAAGCCTGCTACCCAGGTTAGTAAGAAATGACTTTGGGATAGGGTGTCGATCGACAAGCTAAAAGGATGGAAAGTGTAATAAAAATTGTGTGCTTAATAATAACAGATAAAATAAAACAAAATTTTTTTTTTCATTTATGCAAAATGGTGGAAAAACTAACAGGTGTAATAATAATAATAGGTTTATTCAGCAATCGGCCCGAAGTTCTGCGAGAACTTGTGTGTGCCGGATTACAACATAAAATATGCAAGGACATTGTGCGAGGGAAAAAAACAAACAGAAATATGGTGTTTAAGTAGTGAGACATTTTGAAAGCAAGGCAGGAACATATGGTTAGACATTACACTTGCAACTGATAACACCACTAAAAATCAGCACAATGCTAACAATATCAAAAACCTTAACAAAATCAGGGTCATACCAGGAACAAATTGCCCCTCCCCCCCATTTAAAAAAAATCAGAAACATTCTGGGAAACAAACTACCTCTATCAGAGATAATATCGTGAACACAAATTAAACATTATTAGAAACAAAAACATGCTAAAAAATCCGTTTCATATAAACCAAGAAAAAAGCTAATCTATTAGTTGTTGGTCTAAAAAGTAAGCAGTTAGATGCTTTCTAATGGTTGATATTTTATTAATTGAAGCAGTTGCAATGGGATTTCATTGAAGATGTAAGGGATTTTGTAGCTGTTGGTTCTTTTACCGTAATGGTTCCTCATAAAAGGCACATCATATCGGTATGTTGTTTTTCGCAAGTAAGCATTTTTGGTGTTGGAACTGATTTTATATTCATCATTAAAATATTTTTTTAGAACAACTACAAAATCTTCTCAGCTGTCTTATTTTAAGAATTCCAGTTTTCCTATAAACCTCCTTAGTTTTTAAATTTCCATATTCATTGAACAAAATTTTTATAATTCTATTTTGTAATTTTTGTAGTCGGTTTAGGTGGCAGTCAGCGGCAAAACCAAAAATTTCAATGCCATATCTAATTTGACTCTATCCAACTGAGTTTTTTAATGAGTTTCTCAATCTGTTTTTTATACTTCCACTGTGAGTCAATTTGGAAGCCCAGATAAGTTGCTTCACTTACCCTTTTGATCACTCTACATGTATTCATGCAGTTACTGTTTGTACAAAATAATGTTGGAGACAGATGTTTTTCTCAACTTTTTGAGCATGTGGTCTGTTTACAACATTATTTTGTACAATCAGTAACTGCATAAAAACTTCATTAGATACGAACCAAGAATTCAGCGAATTAAAGTCATGCTGCAATTTGTAGATCATATTCTCAATAGCAAGTAAAAAAAATATCATCAGCAAAGAAAAAAATTTCGCAATTTTCAACAAATTCTGGGATGTCATTTATGTAAATAAGAAACAGTAGGGGACCAAGAACTGAACCTTGTGGTACCCCATGTTCAATTTTTAAAAATTTGCTATTTTTGTTGTCAATTCTGGTGCATACTTGACTTGAATACAGGTTTCATACATTACTTTGATTTAATTTTTTTTTAACGCGCAGTGTCTGAAGTTCCGGTTGAGCTCTGTTTCAACCCAGTCCTATTTGGACGCGTTGCCGGACTGCAGCTACGCGAATATGGATCCCAGCCAAAAAGAAGTGTGGTTTTTAGGCAAATTTTAGTTTACGAGTTGGTTAGGTTAGCTTCACTTTAACAAGATGCATGTGTGTCTGGTCTCGGTGTCAGACGGGATCCAAGTTTGAAAAACTCTCGTCCCATTGATTGTTTTGTAAACTAGGCCTTGACCATGTTAAAGAGCCCAAGTAACCTGCCTAATCACACGATACCTAACCAAACCCAACCAACTCTAAACTAATTCAAGTTTTCCTAAAAACTATCTGTTTGTGTTTGCTGGGCTCCACTCTTTAAGCTGCGGTCCCGGCAACACATCCAGGATAGGCTTGAAAACAGTTACGGCTCAGCCGGGACTAAAGACACTGCGTATTTGTGTCTTAATTGGCCACGAAAATAAAACTATTTGTGTGTGGCCTTTCACTCTATCGGCCAGTCAGGTCAAAAGCCGTACGCCCGGTTACAAATTTAAAAGAACGCAGTGTCTCTAGTCCCGGTTGGGACGTAACTGTTTCAAGCCTATTTGGCCGCGTTGCCGGGACCGGAGTTCTGCGTGTGTGGATCCCAGCGAACAAAAAAAAACGTAGTTTTTAGGCAAATTTGGTTAGGTTACCCTGGTTAGGTTCACTTTAACATGCTGAAGGCCTAGTTTTCAACGAATTCACCGGGACCTGATTATTTATAAACTGGATCCCGTCACCGGGACCAGAGACACAGCCTTAAAAGAAACACAGAAAACAAGAAGGCTGTGTCTCAGGTCCCGGTGACGGGATCCAGTTTATAAAGACTCAGGTCCCGGTGAATTCGTTGAAAACTAGGCCTTCAGCGTGTTAAAGTGAACCTAATCAACGTAACCTAACCTAACCTTACCTAAACTAACTAATCCTAACCAAAACTAATATAAGTTTGCCTAAAAACTACGGTTTTTTGTTTGCCGGGATCCACACACGCAGAACTCTGGTCCCGGCAACGCGTCCAAATAGGCTTGAAACAGTTACAGCCCAACCGGGACTAGAGACACTGGCTACAAAAAGTAGTTAACAATGAAATCGTTCTCTGTTAAACTAGTATGTTACCAATAATCTTAGAAGCAGGAAAGCCAATCTTCTCAAAAACTTGAAATCTTTTTTTCAAATACAGTTTTACAGTAGTATCTTCTATAAGAATAAGAGGGACACGAAGGGAAGCCATTGTTTCCCCGTGTACGCCGAGAAAATACCGTTAGAAACAGGCAGGTGCTCGCTGCATGCATCGTTTCACATCACATCAAAATATGCGGCCACTAAGCCAAATCTTGCGCTCCAAATTGCCCAAAACACGCTCAAAAGTTCGCCAAGTACAGTTATGAACAATTCAGACGCAATACCAACCATGTCTTACCTTCCTTACTGGCAAGCAATGAAAAACTACAACATTACTTACTAGTTCAAAGCATGTTCCACGTCTCACCTTGGATTAATAACTACAATCACCACCTGCGTCCGGCGCCAACGTTTAGTTCATAGCAGATGGCGCGCATTTTGGCGCGGCTTTGTCAACATAGGGATGTTTTTAAAGTCAGCGGCTTGCGTGCTGCTTGGAAGCGAGGCAAGCTTTTCCGTTTTTTAATTCAAGCCGCTTGCCGCTGAGAAACTTTTCCGTAGTTTTTAAAGTCAGCGGCTTGGCAGCTGCTGGCCAGCCAAGTAAGCGAGAATAAAGAGTGAGGGATGTTTTTAAAGTCAGCGGCTTGCGAGTCGCTTGGCCGCGGGGTTTGCTTTCCCATTGAAATAACAAACAGGCAGCGTTTCCGCTTGCAAGCGAGTCGCAAGCCACTGACTTTAAAAACATCCCTCTGCTGAGTTCGCTGAGCTTACGCAACCAATATGGGGGCACGATGTGCGCATGCGCCATTGCCGCGGAGCAACAATCGGCAACAATCATCATACAAGCGATAAATCTACATGATACGTGCGTGATAAGTACGATATTGATAGCTGCCAGCAGTTCAATTGCTTAGTCTTTACTCTCATCGTCTTAAACGCTACTAATAATACGATAAAACAGAAAAAAGAGATATAATAACTGATGTTGTTACTGTCAAAACCATGTTTGTGCTTAGTAAGCTTCAAATAACGTCGTTTTTAATCTCAGCTTGAAAATAGGAAAAGCGAAGGAAGCCGAGACCAAGCAAACTCAGTGCTCAGCAAGCAAGCCGCTGACTTTAAAAACATCCCTCAGCTCCGATATCCAGGGCCTTCGAAAACCCCAAGCCAAACTCAACCAGTCTGAAGACAGAGCGGAGTTTGCTCTTGGACATTCTGTGTGTTAACGGTACCTTCAGATGCCTTCAGATGGATGAGTTTCGTTGAGTTTGGATTGGTAGTTATCGAAGGCGTCCATCGATACAGCATCTCTATTCTTCCAGTTCTCCGCGGAGCCCTAGCGGTAGTTGCGGCTACTACTACCTCTTATAATGCTTTGTCTTTGTGGTGCTTCGAAGTCAAAAGCACTAGCAGATGTATTGAAATTGAAATTGAAATTGAAAGATTCTCGGTAGGAAGCACAAAATGCTTTTGGCACCGAGTGAGCCACAAAGTTACCAGTTCTTGTAACAATAGGGGCTGATAAAATTTCGGAGCACTGTGTCAAGGCGCTGCTTGAATTGCAGAACAGAGGTTGCACTGACAACGTGTGGTGGTAGCTTATTCCAAGTGTTCAATACACGAAAGGAAAGAGTGTGCTGTCGAAGAGTGGTGTTGCATCGGTGTTTAAAAAGTTTGGCGCCGTGGTTGCGGGTCACCGTACTGGAGGATAGTGTAAACCAGTCAACTGAGGCTTGATCTTTGCCAGCAAGTGTCTTGAATGTCAGGATGAGGTCCCCTCTCACTCGTCGATATTCTAGAGTTGGAAGCTTCAGCGCTGCAAGACGGTTTGAATAAGAAGTGTTCTTTAGCCCCGCGACAAGCTTTTTGGCACGTCTCTGGACACGTTCCAACTTATCGCGGTCTTCTTCGAGGCGGACCCACCAAGCCTGGCCCGCGTACTCCAAGATACTGCGTACCTTACTGCGGTAAAGCAGAAGAAATGTCTTTCTGGTAAGGGTCGAGAATGTGGTCCGAATGATGGCAAGGGCCCCGTAAGCCTTCGCAGTCACCATTTGAATGTGAGCAGAGAACCTCAAGTCGCGATCAATGATCACTCCCAGGTCCCGTTGAAGTTCCCTTTCTGGGAGGGCAATTCCAGGTCCCAAGTTATAGTTTGCCTTGTGGTGCTGAACGCCAAACTTCACAACGCCACACGTCTTCATTTAGGTCCATGTTCATGGATTTAGTCCAGGACACCATACTGGAAATATTGGCCTGTAGTTCAGCTGTACTTACTGGGTCATCAGAGATAGCAAAGATTTTAGTATCGTCAAGGAAAACACAGTTATCTTTGTCGAGATGTACAAACAAGGTGTTCATAAAAAGAATGAAGAGGAGTGGGCCAAGCACACTGCCCTGTGGGACTCCACTGTGTACTTTAACTTCGGCAGAGAGAAACCCCTCCACACTACATCTCTGGTGTCTTTCAGAGAGGAAATCAGAGAGCCACGCAAGAAGTGCACCTGAAAAACCAGCATCACGAAGGACGTCCAGAAGTGTGACATGCGGCAAAGTGTCAAATGCCTTGGCAAGGTCAAAGTAGGCTGCATCCGCTTGAAGTTTATTGTCGAGCCATTCGGTAATTTTATCGAGGAAGTGGATAAGATTGTGCGTTGTAGATCTGCCGGGGAGACCGCCGTACTGATTTTGATGGATGATGTTGTTTTCGATTGCAAAGTTTAACATGGTGTTAAAAACAATCTTTTCCATGATTTTGCAGGGAATACTGGTAAGACTGATCGGGCGGTAGTTCTTCGCAGATGATCTAGATCCACCTTTGTGGATAGGTGTGACGTGCGCAAGTTTCCAGGCCGTGGGGACAGTGCCTTCAGTCATTAGTAGCCGCAACTACCGCTAGGGCCTCGCGTAGAACAGGAAGAAGCGAGATGCTTAACACTAGTTAACTTTCTAACTCTAGACGTATCCTAATGCATGCTGGGAAAGTGGACAGCATAGGGATGTTTTTAAAGTCAGCGGCTTGCTTGCTGAGCGCTGAGTTTGCTTGGTCTCGGCTTCCTTCGCTTTTCCCATTTTCAAGCTGAGATTAGAAACGACGTTATTTTAAGTTTACTAAGCACAAACATAGCCGACAGTAACAAAATCAGTTATTATATCTCTTTCCTCTGTTTTATCGCATTATTAGTAGCGTGAGGAGCTAATTATATACATGTCCTCTTATATTTATGCTACCCCTGGTAGCGTTTAAGATGATGAGAGTAAAGACTAAGCAATTGAGCTGCTGGCAGCTATCAATATCGAACTTATCACGCGCGTATCATGTAGATTTATCGCTTGTATGATGATTGTTGCCGATTGTTGCTCGTGGCAATGGCGCATGCGCACATCGTGCCCCCATATTGGTTGCGTAAGCTCAGCGAACTCAGCACTCTTTCCTCGCGTACTTGGCTGAACCAGCAGCTGCCAAGCCGCTGACTTTAAAAACATCCCTCATGGGACAACATCGACAGCATCAAGGAGCTTGGATTACATGTAGCTTTGTATAATCCAAGCTCCCTGGACAGCATTAATCTTGACAGCATGCGACAGCATGGGACTCGGAACGCATGGCCATTGGCGCCAGCCACGCAACGTGGGCCAGACACCCAACATAACAAAACACGACATTTTATTCGAAATTTATCAGAATTGTTAAGACCATGTATCAAGGAAATACACTAAGTAGAAATTACAAACAAAAACGTCAAGTGTGCCGTAAAAATAAGGGGTTATATGATTGAATTTTCATTTTACTTGTCATATGATTGTTGATATGATGGGGTTATACAGGTCTTTGGGGTTATATTATTGTACATTTGATTATTTCAATTAAAAATCACCAATTTTTATCCTTGTACATTTTAACACGTAAAATTAAATTTCAATCATATAACCCCTTTTTTTACGGCACACTTGACTTTTTTGAAGAATGGATCTGGAGTTTGCTAAGTGGCATTGTTCCCTAAATACAATGGTTAAAACAATGTAAAACAATCAAAATGATCGTTTAGGTTCCCGTAACTCCGGAATGGATCGACCAATTGAAAAAGTGGTCCCTGTAAGATTGAAGCCCAGGGAAATTTCTGGCTCAGATCATGTTTCAGATTTTAGGTAGGTGCAGTAGTTTATTCGGAAACCGTGTCAGCCAAGAAGAACAAGAACCAGAACAACAACAAGTGAACAGTTTTCAAATTTACGTGTGGCTTCCTACGTTTACTCTTGCACGGAATTGCATAAAAGTTGGTGTAAAGTTTGGAAAAGTTGCTATCTACTATCTGGCCACGTTTGGTCGAAATATATTGAATAGAAACGGAGAAATTAATAGTTTCAATTTTGCTGGAGAGAGGACTTCATATGATATTACTTTGGTCACTAGCAAACCGATTAACCAGGGATTAAACGAACATTTGATTATGTTTGATTTATAAAGAATGAATATTGGCATATATTACCCTTGATACTGGCATGATATTCATTATATTGGCAAGTGTGAGATATTGGGTATTCGGCCCAAAAAAAATGTATTTGGTATTCGGCCGAATACTTATCTGGCTAAATCAAGCACCACGCTAGTGGTCAGCCCCCCCCCCCCCCCAGCAATTATCAGCAATAATATCTGCAGGCTCTACAATTTCTCCAGTAAAGTGTCCTCCTATCACCGAGGGCAGATAACCCAGTTTGGGTTCGTGGCGTGAAACAAAACCCACAAGGGTGAATAAAAACCCAAGTTTCAGCCAATCATAGGACTTAATATCAGAACAAAAATTACTGCCACCAAGTGGCTGCATTAGTTGCCAAGCTAATCCTGTCGACTATTACTTTAGACATTAAATGAAAATCTTGACCAGTGCTATGGGTTGTAGCAATGGTAAAGTTTTTCATTTAACCTTTAATCTGAAAATCAGTGGCGTTTGCGTGGCAACAATGTAGCAACTTGTAGGCAACCATTTCTGTTCTGATATCACTACATTAATTGGCTGAAACTTGAAGAGTTTTTTCACGCTTGTGGGCTTTGTTTCAGATAATAGTACTCGGTCGAATAGTTGATTTGTTGGTTATTTGCCAATGATTTCTGGAGTTCCACACAGAGATATTGTGCAATGATGGTTTACTTCTCCAAACTTACAAAATCAATTTACAATTTTTACGTAACAACTCTTGTCTGTAGAATAACAACGTTTATAAAGCGACGGCCAAGCAGCGCGACAACCTCCTTCAATGACTTTCACAGCAGGAGTGTTCAATTGGTGTAAAAACTGTCTTGTATTTATACAGCTTTTCGCGCCAAACCAGCATATAAAGTCCCTCAACGTCGAACGGACGTGTTGGGTACACGTGCAATTGCAGCCACTTCACATTCTTGCAACAGTCTCCTGCCTGGCATTCGAGCTGCAGTGTATTTAAGTCATTATCGTGGAGGTGCTGGCATTACATCTCCAACCCTTCTCCGAGATTGTTTTGTGAAAAGAATCTCGGCTCGCGCAGGCACACTAGTGATGAATATCACCATGCACGCACCACACTAGGCCTAGGAGTAACCACTGCATTTCACCCCAGCACACTTTCACCACTATTTACAACACGACAAGAGGACTATCACAAAACCACACTACCCTACTGACAACACCAATACGAAGCACTAATATTTCACACCTCAGCAACTCTTTAAGAAACAATTGCATCCACTTATTCATTCCACATGAAAGCTATCTAAAATACCTTCTTGTTGCTCCATCTCTTCTCCAACAAACCAACACCTAACAATTCAAAATCCAGCTGTACGTAGTTTCACAGTTCACCACTGGAGAAAACAGCACTAGTTAGTCAACCCCCCCCTTCCCTCCCCTATACTCAGTAATAGGGCGATTTCTCCCAGCAAATACACACACCAAAATACACTACCCTTCCCACACCCGAAGTCTACTAATGACGTCAGCATTTCCATTGTCTACCCCCTTTCTGTCTTCAATGGTGAATGAAAGATCTCGTAGAGATACTGATCACCTTAGTAATCTACCATTATTTCCTTGATATTTTAACCAGACCAAAGCTAAATACACTACTGCACTACTACCGGTATCAAACTCCCTTGACCTAGCCTGCTTGTCATAACACACCTTATTTCTATTCCCATGCTGCCATTGTTGCAGTTTTCGCCACAAATCAGCCTCCTTACGTAACCACTGCACCCTTATGAGCCTTAACGGCATTCTTAAATTCCTCTCGAAATCAACTCTGCTGGAGTAAAATTTGTAGTTTCACAACGAGTAGAACGAATAGCAAACATTGCAGGTGCCAGAGCATTGTCCCACTCATCGAGGTACTCTGCCACTGAGGCCCTGGAACATCTTTAAATGTCCTTGCTCTCAACCGTCTGTGATTGTGGGTGGCATGCCAAACTGTTTACGTACTATGTGTATGCCACACCTCTCTAAGACACATGACGGCAAGCTCAGACACAAAAGGTTTCCCAACGTCGAACTGAATCTCAGCCAGGAACCCTACCCTTAGGAATATTACCGGAAGTTCATTTACAACCTTCAGGAATGGTTCCTCCACCACTGGAACTAATACTTAACTGATCCTAATACTACTAATACTGGAACTAATAATTAATATCATTTCGCTCGTCATGGTACTAATATCATCTTTCTTTGCTTTCTTCAAGCCTTTACCATTTTTTAGACAAATCTCATACCTTTTCACCCATTTCCCTACCTGTTTGCATATTTCTGGCCAATAAAACAATTCCTGCTAACGTGCAAGTTTTCTTTTGTCATAACAGCACTTCCACAATAATAACTTAAGTACACCAAGTAGCGTGTTCCGCTCGAACACCAGACGGGAGACTGTAGCCAATAGCAAGAAAGTGAAGTGACTGCAATAGCACGTGAGCCCAACACGTGATTTTGACGTCATGTGACTGTTGTGTGTGGTTTGGCGTGAAAAGCCTTATAAGGCATGTCAAAGACACTCCACATCGTGAAAGTCAATGAAGGAGGTTGTTAGGTTACTCAACCGTCTCATTTCAAATTCTGTTATGTAAAAATTGATTTTGTAAGTGAAGAGAAGTGAATCATCATCACACAATATCTCCGTGTGTAATTCCAGATTTTATAATGGTGGCACCGGATGGTTCATTATAAATTAACCAGAATTTATAATGGTGGCAGCGTTGGTCCTTTAACTCAGAAGAATTTGCCACAGGAGATTATAAAGAAGTCAGAAGTTACAATGGTGGCAGCCATCTGCGTGAAAAAAATTTTAACAGTTGCTTTTGTATATCACCTTTCCTACCCAGAATTGTGTGCTGGATGTTTTTGCTTCACATTATGCTTTTGATTTGTTGGCGGTTAAGGTGTTGCATCCAAAAAACTTGCTATTTTTAACCAGTTTCCCTGCATGTGCATCCATGCCAAGTTTCCTGCTTTTCACAAAACGTGAACAATTCACTGGCTCGAAGCTCCAGTATGTTTATATGCAGAGTCTTCTCCTCCAACAACCAAAATTCCCGATGCCGTGAGTTCGTCGATATGGGCTACCCACCTAAAAGTCGAAGCGTCCACGAATGTAGGAGATCTGGGATGAAGGCGTGAACCGGAACACCCATAGTG
>JAHWFP010197333.1:0-10915 GCA_023313725.1 Lithobius niger
CCGTATCTTGCAACAAAATCTGGCGTCTTTCTTCTTGAAACGAACTAGAGACAGGCGCCTGTGTCACTGGATTTAGAAATCAGGTTTTTTTTTATTTTGCGAAGAAACTTTGCTTTATGATCTTAGGTGCATGTTGATGTTTAGGTTTTTTGGATTTTAGCATTGAAAAGCCGTCAGAAAAATGCGAATTTTGCTAGATTACTGCTAAGTGGGTGTGGACAAAATCAAGACTTTCTGTTTTCACCCTACTCTCTCTACATGTTAGGTTATTACACGATTCTTTACACATTTCCCCTTAAACAACAGTCAAATAAAAAAAAACCTGAATTTTCAATTTAACTTGTATTTAAATGTAAGGTATTGTAATATAACATTTTTAGGGAATCTTCATTTAACTCGAAGAATAAAATAGAATAGAGCAGTGACACAACGTAGTATTATTGCATAACTCTATGCTGGAGCCAGTTACTAGGATAGCTGCAAGGGTCACTGGAGGGGGAAAAGAAGGGCGTCTAACTGAAGACATTGCTGTTAAGAGTGGATTTCTTAGGCCTATAAGGCGCTATTTTTGTCGATTTGTTGGCAGATGCCGACATTTTTAAGCCAGTGGAATCTTTATTTTCCGATTACAACCTCGCAGCGTAAGGGATTGGAGAAAACAACGGTCTTTAAGCCTACGAAATCCCCTTTCAAAGCACTGCCTTGACTAGAAGTGCCCATTGTGTAACCCTCCAATTTAATCTAGTGTTCCTTGCAGCTATCTCTCTTGTAGCCAATATGATGTCACATGACTCTGCTCTATAGAAGATGTCGGCCAGTAGGCTAAGCTTAGAGCGTTTTTAAGGCCCAAGTGGCAGATGTTAAGTGGAAGTTGCCACCATCATTTTAGTTGTTTTTAGGCGGATGAGGGAGGAAACCGGAGTACTCGGAGGAAACCGTCGTGCAACGGGCGAGGAAACAACCGGAGAAAACCCGTACACACTCTTCCCTTCACCAGGATCGAACTCGGGTCTGTACGAAGCCAGTGATGTACAGCCGGGACCAAGATCCCCCAATCTGACGCCCCGGTGCTCGCGGCACCCCCATGCACTAATTTGGAAGAGCTATTTTTCTAGATTCAAAAAACTTTTGCGACCTTTTACGTGGGTTAATTATTACGAAGTGATATTTCGGTGAAGTGAATTTCGTGCAAAATCTTCGTTTTTAGAATTTATTACATATTTAAAATTTTAAAAGTAGAAGGCTCTGACTTCACTTTAGACACGTTTCAAAATTTCTCCCAAACGGTAACAGTTAACATTAAGAGGAGGCAAATTCTATGCTCAGCTTTAACTTGTTACGGTAATATAGACTAAATACACCAAACACCCTGCAGAGATAGGGCCTACATGCAGATTACAGAACGTCACCCTCCACAGATATGACACTTGTTTGCTAACACATCTAGCGTTTCAAATTTGAAGCCTCGTTTCGGCAACGCATCGGCATGATAAAGTCGACGTGTATTTGCTAATGACAGCAGGTCTATTCGCCAGACGTTACTAGCAGACAATGAAACTGAACCACAAAATTAAAAGAAAAGGCTGAATAAACAAATCAAACAGTCGGTATTTAAGTTTGGTGTTGTTGGAGTACTCTAAGACAGAAAGAAGGAAATTACATCCCTGACTTGCAGCTGGCTCCAGTTATCAGGCCTAAAGTTGTTGTTAGATTTGTTTTAACAACGCTTCCTTATATGTTATAAGGCTTGACAATAGAAATTCGACACGTCCTCTACTCATCTTCCGATTCGGCTACCAGTTGTGCTGCGAGCACTCCACAAAAAGCGTTGCTCTAGCATGTAGACTAAACTGTGAAAGGTCTCGTGGCTTGTGATACGGATTTTAAAACTAAAACACTGCATTGAGGTTTCATTTCATGAATTTCAAAAAGACGAAGAACCAAGGTACGTGCTTATGGTACTGTATACGGCGCTACGGCATTTTGTATTCTCATTAAAACTGTGGTAAACAATCCTTTCACGTAGTAATACACCGTCTGAAGACTTCAAGGATAGTCACCGTTACCGTAAAATAATGTTCGTTTAGCTACAATACCGGGAAATCTAATTATGAGAAGATACTACGGTCTAGTACGTACCGCTAACATTAATCTATGCTATGATGTGGGTGCTTTCAGCGCGCCTCACGGTAGTTTTCGACGGTCTTGGACAAAACAGCTCGCAAGCTAGCGTTAAAGCTAGCGTTAAGTCTTATTACATATAAGGAAACTGTGGTTTTATAAACGTACCGATGTGGCAGCACGCGGTACTCATTAAGTACGGGTGCCTGTCATACTAATTACACCACATTCCCTACTTGCAGACATGTATGCCTGTTGACGAACAGTGCTAAGCACGATTTAGCAAAAAAAAAAAAAAAACCAACAAATAAATGAGGGTTCACTTTGTACACGTAGTGTCGTATCTAGGTGGGGTAATGTTCCTTAATTTGTAGGTCTAGACATGAACAGAAAAATCTTGACATATACTTAAATTGACAATTTCGGCAATTTTTATCTGTATCTGGATACTTGGGCATGTTTTGCACTCCTAAACGCAAAAATAACGATTAACATATGTTGCTAACAAAATGTTTTGCAATTCAAACATGTTTTTTTTTGTACGTTTTTATCTTCTTCATTGTATAACAATAAATATCGCTAAGTTGTCTGTCACTTTCATTCTATCTAAATAAGGATTTCCTCTGTTAAAAGCCACTAAATAAATTTCATTTTTTCCCTTTGTGATGGCAAATATGTTTAATCTTATGGAAAGATGGGTTAGAACAAACACGAATTTAATCCGGGATCCAGTAATTCATCATCCAGTAATTGTACAAATTTATGACAAATTTATTTAGATGTCAAAAACGTGTGCAAATTTATCAATTTAAAGCACAACGGCAGTTGAACAGAAACAATTTTCTCAATTGTACATTTGCTTATTTCAATTAAAAATCATCAATTTTTATCCGTGTATATTTTAACAAGTAAAGTGAAACTTCCATCATATAACCCTTGTTTTACGGCACACTTGACGTTTTCGTTTGTAATCCGTGTACCTTTTTTAAGCGAAGGTGTCACGCCATAATGGTTCATGTCATTGTCCTCGACAAGAATTGATGTGATGTTTGTTGTCTAAATTGGCTTAATTGATAACTGTTGGCAGTAATTTTTTTTCATTATTTTGCAAAGGTGTGAAAGCGCACGCATGCAGTGATTGTTGCTGCCCACTTTGAAAAAATTCATCTTAGATCTGAAGCCTGCATCTACGAAATAAATAAGCCATTCTATTGTTTCTAGCTACCAATTTCTGGCCTCGAAATTAACAATGCAGCTTAGTTTGGTTAAACACTATACAGTATGCCTTTGCTGAAACACGGATTCTTTCAATTCAATTCAATTTATTTCACAGGGCCCTGACCCAAAGTCATACACCCTTACAAGCTAAAATTACCCTACCGCTACCTTACTGACAAATAACACACTGAGAACACCTTGCCAACTCCTGCTTTGACGGATGAAACATCCTGCACATAGAGATAAAAGGTGAAGCACTCAAAGCACATGGCTCCGTCCAGGTTATCTTTATCATGAACACATCGAAGCACACAGAGCACACGGGTTGTTGCCACCACACACTCACACAAAGCACTGAGGATCCCAAAAAGACACAGGGAGCACATGGCTCCGTCCAAGTAACCTTCACTGCGCACTCACAGAAGACATAGAGGCCTTTCATTACATTTCATTTCTTTTATTTCCCAGAAGCCTTGGCCCCTGGCCCCCCCGCTCCTATACCCATTCTACAAATCTAGTGGACTGTGTCGCAAGTATATTAACAGAATAAAAGCACTCAAAGTAGTTAACGTTTTCAAAGCCAGCAAGTGCACATGTATACAGTAAAATGCGACGTTTCGGGATTTATCATCCCGTTGTCAAGCAAAAAATATATTTTATAGCATAAGCTACAAGTCAACAAGATACACTTAAATGGTTTCCCATTCCAAAGAAAAGCAAGCCAGAGCAGTAAAAGGTGAAAAATAAAAATAAAAAGTTAAAAAAGATAAAAGTGAAGCCCAGTCAGCGCAAAAGCTGAACTGGGAGGACCTCTCCCTAACGAAGCAGGGAAGAAGTGATTTGTAGAGCGGAGGTGGCGGCTATTTATGTGGGATGGCCCTGGTGGGAAAAATTTGCGATTCCAAATTTGTGAAGGATTGGTATATATTCCGTAAACTGTTTATTATTAGGCATCAAATGATTATGGACTGGTGGTCGTTGTGTTAGGATGCAAAGTGTTTCTAAGTTAAGACGTGCACGAAAATTATTTTCTTGAAAAATGACTTGCGTATTTTGAAGATCTGGGGTGTGCCCTGTCGTCATCTGGTGCTGGACAAGAGAGTTGGTTTTATCTTTGTATTTAAGGTTGGATTTGTGCGATGAAATCCTTTTATTAAGTTCCTGTTTCGTGGTTCCTATGTAGCTAGCTGTGCATGTTGGTTCGCTACACGGGATTTGATAGATGACATTTTTTTGTTTAGTTTTATCTTTTTGCTCGACTGTAATGTTTGGCCTAGTTAGATTTTTTAAATTTCGTGCTGCACTGGAGACGAGAGTCAGATTTTGGGGAGCCAGCAATTTCCTAAGGTTTTCTGTGGCATAGGGGAAGTATGGAAGGCATATAAAATTTGATGGCTTGAGTTTTGGTGGGTTAAGCTTGAGAAGAGCACGGTGATCGATTAGTTTTTCAAGCAAATGAAGAGGGTATCCATTTTCAACAAATTTATGCAGTGTGTATTGAAATTCTCGAGCAAGGAGAAATTTATTGGTGGTGTGGTCAAAGATGCGTTTTATTTCGTTAGAAACTACATTATTTTTATGAGCTGGGTCAATGAAGGAAGCATAATTCAGGAACGAAACAGGAACTTAATAAAAGGATTTCATCGCACAAATCCAACCTTAAATACAAAGATAAAACCAACTCTCTTGTTCAGCACCAGATAAAGACAGGGCACACCCCAGATCTTCAAAATACGCAAGTCATTTTTCAAGAAAATAATTTTCGTGCACGTCTTAACTTAGAAACACTTTGCATCCTAACACAACGACCACCACTCCATAATCATTTTATGCCTAATAATAAACAGTTTTCAGAATATATACCAATCCTTCACAAATTTCGAATCGCAAATTTTTCCCACCAGGGCCATCCCACATAAATAGCCGCCACCTCCGCTCCACAAATCACTTCTTCCCTGCTTCGTTAGGGAGAGGTCCTCCCGGTTCAGCTTTTGCGCTGACTGGGCTTCACTTTTATCTTTTTTAACTTTTTATTTTTATTTTTTACCTTTTAATGCTCTGGCTTGCTTTTCTTTAGAATGGGAAACCATTTAAGTGTATCTTGTTGACTTGTAGCTTATGCTATAAAATATATTTTTTGCTTGACAACGGGATGATAAATCCCGAAACGTCGCATTTTACTGTATACATGTGCACTTGCTGGCTTTGAAAACGTTAAATCACAAGTATATAACAGGCGAACTTGGCATGCATCACTCTCTCTCTCTCTCTTCAATACTTCCCGCCGCACAGTGAACACATTCGCATGGTACTGCACATAACCCGTTTGTCAAGCCGCACATTGGTCCACCAATTCCCGTCGCACTGCTTGTAGGAGTAGCACAATTATCTCCGTATCACCACAACACCACCTTTCACATTGTCATGTTTGGGGAGGGGGCACCCTGTGGCAAAAGCGTCATACTTGCACCCCCGTTGTGATGCTAACAAACGCAACTTGCCCGCCGACAGCAACAACTCAATGGTTGGCAACTCTCTTGTCCATGTATCTAACTTACGTCCCTGACATGCAAATGCCGGGTACACTAACAAGTAGTGTTAAATAGTGTTCGGGTGTCATTTCCACGCCACAGGACGTGCAGCGTGGAGAGGCCACCCACCCGAACCGGTATTGGTGCGCATGCAACAGTGAATGCCCTGTCCGGAGATGAGACAATAGTTTTGCACCCCTGTAACCTAACCTGTCAATAATTGGCCGCGGACTGCAAAGGGGCTGCACTTGAAAAAGGACCCTCCCTGTGACTGAGGCGTTCTACGTAACCTGCCACTCATTGTAAAACTTGTTCCCCAACAGTGGTCGCCGCATCAGAACCGAGAGGGTTGGCACGACCTCTGGTGAGGATTGGACGATGGCCTCACGTGCAAGCCCATCAGCTTGTTCGTTTCCATGAACACCAGCGTGCCCACGAACCCATCTAAGGGCAACAACCCCGCACTTTACCGCTTCCCAGAGCTTTCTGCTAACCATATATACCAACGGGTCGTTAACATCAAGGTGCTCCCAAGAGCGTCGTAGGCCGGCAACACTCGGTACAGATAGCAAAGGACGGCAGGTCAAGATCCAGAGCGACATCCAGTGCCAGAAAGATGGCGATCAGCACACACATCCCACTGGAAATCACTGCATGCACACGCCTCATAATAGACACCTTCAGTGATGGCACACACACATCAATCCCTCCAATCCCGGAATGAGGCAGCCAGAAATGAGGCATCACAGAAGACTTTGCTCTCCAAACACCGTGAAGCTAATACGCCAACCACAGCAGGACTCCACGTCCAAGGACTCGGTGGGCACACCCACCCAACATTAAAACTACACACAGAGACATGGAGCAAGGCTGAAACGCCGTAGCCCGCGACCCCGTTCATGTCTCGCGCCCTGTCGCTCAGGTCTCCATAGTCGCCTAAGATGTGCCCGACCGGATCAGATGAACCCCTGCTCAAGTTCGCGCATGCATAGCACAGCAAGCAACTCTTTGGCCCGGTGTTGTAGGGGAGGCTCTCCACACTCCATGCAGAGCACTTGCACCGGTGTGGAGATCAGACAGCCCGAGGCATTCTGGAGGCATTCATTCACAGACGTCTGCAACTGCCGTATGTGGCTCTTGGAGGAACTTAAGAATGGCAGATGATAATCTATACATACTCTTACAAATGCTCTACATGTTGCCATGAGCGTACCATGAGTGACCGACGGGCAATTTAAAGAGCCTTAAGCACAGATGTGGTAGGGTGTCACTTAGAAAATCAATTTTAATTTTTTTTAGAAATTGTTGGACTTTACCCCCCAAAGTTGCTCCTTTTATGGAAGACACTACACAGAAAATATTTAGGGGGAAACAATTAATATTTAGTGGTAGCTCAAGTTACCTGAAATTTCACCTATTCATCATGTAATAATAGTATCGCTACTGTAACAAATATTAGAAAAATAATGTGTTCTCACTTAACGATGAACGATTGACAGCATGCATGATTGCACACTTCAATTGTTTTAGTTGGATCAGTATTTTCATTTATTAGCTTCAGCTACTCGTCCAGCTGGCCCAGCAAGTGTCTCCTTTCTGGTGTCTGGGAAAACTTTCAGATGATCTACCTCTTGCAATAAAAACTGTAGCTGAGATTCGTTTTTTGGTCAAGATTCTACTGAACTCCTGAATTAATGCAATCCACGTTCAACGTGGACATTCACACCTTTCATTGACCTCACTACCTCTACAGCTCTCTTGTAGCTAGGTGTCTTTATCTTCCCAGGTTAAGGGAACAGATTGGAAGCTCCCTTACTTTAAATTACGAGTTAGATCTCTTGCTTGCATAATTTTCCAAATTCAGTTCTCAAATGGATTTGAGGTCGACACTGATTCACTTTGGAGGGTTCTCATCTATCTCTTCCTCTTTCATGGTTCTAACTTTAAGCTGCTTTGTAGATAGAGGGAACTGCATATCAGAGAGCGAAAGCGACATAAGATATTCTGACAAACACCACAGGTGCTTTGCAAGCTTCTCCGAAGTTGCCTTAGAAACAGCAGTGTGAATGCTTGAGTATTCAAGAAGGGTCTTAAGTAACAGGAAATCGGTGTAATGTGTATGGTGCATTTGGTGCTAAAGGTTCTGTCGTCCATGCCTTCAGATATACCCGAATGGCAAACATTCACAAGTTGCGAAGTCTACTATCCTTTCGACATGAGAGGTTTTAACTGGGACCAGAACATCGAGATGAAGCACTGCTCCGGGAGCCATGATTCTTAATCCTCGAGTAGGAACAGCACCCAAAAAAATCATAAGTTCATAGATTTCTCGGTAATCATCCCTGGAGTGTTCCTCCTAGAGCTGTTTCATAATAAATTCCAGGATGTTTTCTTTATGTTCCCCAACAAATTTAAAATATCCGAGTCATAAACACCTTTCTGGAATCTGTCTTTATGAAACACCAACCATGCTTGAAATCGTTTTAAAAGGAGAACTTCGGAGCTGAGGAAGGCCCCATACAAACTTGATGAGTTCCATAGCATTGGGACGAAAGGCTAAGTAAGGAAGATAATTTCCAAGCTAGTTCCCTAAAGTGACACAAGCACCATGGCTGGCCAGTGTTTGAACTGGTCGTATGGAAGTGCATAGCAACCACCTTGTCATGGATACCCCGATTGTGCAAAGTTTGGCGACATTGAGTAACTCAGAAACTCGTTCTAATGAGATGAGGACTGGTAGCCTGTCGACTTTCTCCTTCAATCGAACATCTTGTCAGAGTTTTCCATCCCAGCGTACGACTAAAGAAATATGTCCTTGAAAATCTTCTTTTAGATTGGACGATTCGCAGCTCGACTTTCCTTTTTTTTTTCATTGTCATGGTTCAGGGCAATGTTACTGGTGCCCTGGTTCTAACTCTTGGCAGTTGCTGCATGGACAATTGCTACCTATCGACTTGATACCTGTAAAAATAACTAATGTAAATTGCTCCGACTGTTTCCAGCTGAGCCTTTCCATCCAAGTCCACCATATGCTCAACTTGCCCCGTTTATTCTGAACTGAAGATGCAAGCACTGCAGCTGCAGTCAACCTTTCTGCTTCTCGGGGTTGCTCTAATCGCTGACACCTAGCAATCATCTTCTTGCTCTCTGCCACCCTGTTCTCCTTTTTGGAGAGATTCACATCCAAACCTTCCATTGACCTTCGTCAGCCTGGCTCTCGCTGAACCAGTGAGAGCCATGGCGTGTGCTCAAAGCACAATGTATTGAACAGTAACATGAGAAACTTCAACTTCTTTGAGCTACCTCTAAATATTATTCAATTTTGCTCAAATTTTGCCAGAATGGCTCTTTTATGTATTGGAACAATTTTCAACGTCCAAAATAAGTGCCACCCGTGCGGGATTGCACTCTCACACGCAAGTTAGACACAGCAGCATTCCACGACAATTCCGCATATAGCAGAACTCCCAGGTACTTAACCTGGCGCTTTGGCTGAACACTGATCCCCCTGATAGATAGAGCTGGCTTGGTGCACAGTGTATCGCGAGATCTGGAAAAGACAACCATCTCGGTCTTAGCTGGGGCAAGGACTAATCCCCTATCGCTCAGCCACGCTGTCACTAAATCTAGGGCCCGTTGAGCATGCTCAGCCAAGAGGTGCATTTCTCTGCCAACAAACCACAGGGCAACATCATCCGCATAGCAGACGATGTTCATCGAGAGGCTCAACTCTACAACAATATCGTTGATGGCAATCGCAAAGAGTGTGGGACTGAGACAACTCCCTTCTGGGAGACCATGATCCATCCACGCTGCATGCGACCAGTGATTGCCTACTCGGGTCACAAACCACCTATCGCCAAGCAACGCCACAATGGCACGGGAGAGCTTACGGCTCACACCCATGCTTACCAAAGTCGCATTAACCCATTCAATGGGCACGGTGTCGAATGCAGCCTTTATGTCCAAAAACAACGCTGCAACCACATTTCCCTGGGCCCACGCTTCTCTGATACCCGTGAGGAGGTACAGAACCACATCCTACGCACTCCTATTGGGCCTATACCCGAACGGGGTCGGGGCAAGACAGCTAAAGTATTCAACATGCCACTCGAGCCTGCGGATGAGCATTTGCTCAAACACTTTACGGATGCAGGACAAGAGTGCAATGGGTCGGTAGTTCAGAATACTGGACCTATCACTGCCGGTCTTGTGGAATGGCACCAGGATGGTGAACATCCATGAAGGTGGAATCGCTGCACCATCCAACACACTCTGGAACAGTGCCAACATAATTTTCTTGGCTGCTTGCGGTTGTCTTTTCAAGTCCGCATACGTGATCCCGTCAACACCCGGCGTACTATCACTCTTGCACCTCGAGAGAGCCGCCCAAGCTCACAGAGCTCTCAACAGACAGCACCTGCCTCAGATCGAACACTGCACAGAGTGAGATGCGGTGGTAGGCCCGTTGGGAGGGCATAGACGCTCGCAAACCTGTTGTTGAAGGCTTCTGCCATCTAATTTCCTCGAAGTTAGAAGCGACTCGTTCAGCTGTCTGCGTATCATTTACCCACGAAACCTACACCTTGGCATCGTGCTGGCGCAACTCCTGCCACGCCTGCACAGTTGAAACAACAAACCCAACACGTGTACAAAGGCGGCCCCATAAGCTTCCAAAGGGTCAAAGGGTTTTAGCGAGCGTTAACCGCACCCGGTCATCTGCCCGACGAAGCCCTAAGGCCCTAAGCTTCATTTTACCCATCAACAATCAACTATTTAGCAAAGACATAACACGTGCACGAAGAATGGACCTGGCATATGCTGACTGGCATTGTTTCCTAATTACAATTTTTAAAACAATGTAAAACAATAAAACTGATCGTTCAGGGTCCCGTAACTCCGGAATCTCGACCAATTGAAAAAGTGGTCTCTTCGGGGATGAAGAATCCTTGAGCATGAAGAACTAGGAAATTTCTGGCTTAGATCATGTTTCAGATTTTAGGTTGGTGCAGTAGTTTTTTTATGAAACGGTGGCAGTACAAGAA
>JAHWFP010197337.1:0-16891 GCA_023313725.1 Lithobius niger
TAATGACCAAGTTGTCGACGCGCCATTAAGCCTCAATCCCCCCCCTTTACTTAACTCCATCATCCACACTGTCAATGCAGAATAGTGTTCCTAGCTTCAAGTAATCTTGGAGTAACTCATGACTTCACTTATACTCAGTTACATTCTTAAAGTTTCTGGAAGATCGTATCATGTTTTTAAAGGAACCATGTTTACTTTCAAAACGCATGGTCCAAAGGTGTATCAGTGGTTCTAGCTTCATTATTACTGATGGGTAGTGAACCATGTAATGGTGATTGCACCTTAGCTTAATATGAGGAAATAGCTTTCTTCGTCTGAGGAAATATTCTTCAATTAAAGTCTGCCAAACTGCTATCTGTGAAGTAGTTATTAGTCTGCTACAGGACCTTGTCTATCGTCAGCATAACCTCCAATACGCAAGGTAATTACTCGTAAGCAGTACTAATTTTGAACGGCGTGCCCAGTCAGTCGTGGCGTCACCTTCTTAGTGTACTTTTTGAATGGACCTGGTTTATTGGCAGCATCCTCTGGTGGAAAAGTGCATGTGAACTAATTTGTGGTTCAGTTGCTTGTATGTGAACCATTTCTTCTGAACAAAATAACGAATGAATATCGCCAAGTTGTATTGCACGACTCCTTCAAAAAGGTCATTGGCAATGCAATTCTAAGTGTCATTGAGTCTAATCTTCGAATACTATTGTTGTTCACAAACTCCTAATTAAGACCCAAATCACTTTTCAGTCCTCACTGCCATTAGTACAGAATTACCTTGTTGCATATAGAAACACCAGATCTAGGTTCAATCCAGACCTTTCAAAGCTTCCACACAAAAATAGAAATATTCCTTAATGCAAGATTCCTCTAGTTTGAGCTTCGGTTAAACCTTTCATGTTACGTACATTTAGTCAAACCTCTCATTGTGTAAAATCCAAGCAAAATAACGGTTTTTTTTTTTTTTTTTTTCATTTTTTTAATCAATCACAGATATTGATTTGGTCATGGTTTGACCTTTTGATTATCGTCCATCATTTGACGTTCGATGAAAACGAACGTTTATGTCGTCCTTTGTTTAATGTTTTGTTTTGTCGAGTTGGTAAGAGTTATTAGCATAATAACTTACTAGACCAGAAAACTGCTTCGAAAACTGTTTTGTTCAGCTTAATTGTTATTTTTTTTTTGCTTAGCTCCCCGTATTCTAGGGAACTGATTTGGTTGTTCATTTGTTTATGTTCACACTACTGTATCGAAAATTTACCGTTTTATTACGATCAAATACAGCTAGAAATTTCATTCTCTGGAAGAATAAAAAAAAATTATATTAGATATAGGGCCTTGGTTAAATAAAAGTTACTATAGTATATAAAATTGACGCTTAGACCTAAATTGTTTTGCTACAGGTATCTCAATTTTTCATTGTGGATAATGGTAACTGTAGAGAAATTTCCGATTGCGTGTTCGACTACGAGTACTGTAAATTAACCCTACCATAATGTCACTAGATATGTTTTCATGAACAAACGAACATAAAACACGCTCACAGACAAGTTATTTTTTGCTAATGTCTTATTTTTTTTTTATCAAGTTATATAACATTAAACAGTTGTAGTTTGTGGGTTAATTGTTTATACCTTAGTTGTATAGAACTTCGACTGGGAGAAGAGACCCCTCAGTGAAAGTGAGGCAAAACTTTATCATGTAATACCAAATAAAATACTTACTCTGTACAGATAACTCGCCGACGATTCTTCTTTAAAAAAAAAAGGCTGGAACAAGTGCAAGTACCACTCGGGATTTCAGTTGTGCGATGCCTACATCAGGCCCGACTCCTTTAGTAACTTCTTGTTACCTTTCCTGATCGACGCATTTGATGGGTTTTGCGTACAATAATCCGAGTTTGTTGTCTAGTTAGTGTAAGTTGAAGTGGGTACCAGCAGGAGTTTCAAAATGATCAAGTAATTACGTGTTATCTGAGAGTATCTATGTGACACTCGACCACCTTAGCTTTGTTGCTTCCTTTACTACTCCGAAAGATTAAAAAAAATATCATGTACTATGCCTAAAGTGTTTCCAACTTTACTGCAGAATAAACGTGCATTCTTTTCTGGAAGCTTATAGTTTCAACAACGTGGTTGTGCTGTTATGGAGTTTGAATTGCTGCCCTCTGAAGGTTCTTCGTGGTTCTGCGCTACAGTCATGTTCTTACACAGTATTTTTAAAGCCTGGTAGTTTTTCACTGTCGTTGACTGAACAAGATGCTTTTCTACCCTCAGTAGCTAGCTGTAGGTTGTAAAATACTCGATTCTGTGTGCAGTGAGGTACGCGAAATCTGCCAAAACCATCAAGAGATATGGACTAGCTCCTTTTCCATAAGAGATTTAATATTCTCATTATCTTAACATTTCTGTTGTTGATGATGCCTCTCGAACATAAAAATATGATTAGATGATCACAACAGGTATCTGTCCAGGTAACTGCTAGCATAACAGCGGGGCTTTCCTCATTACGATCTGAGCTGTTGACAGACCTGAGTGCCTTCACTGATTCAGTGGTAAATTCGCCTAGATTTGAAGACATACCAAAGGTAGATCAAGACTCGGGTTCAAATCTCTGCCTAACGTCGGTGCTACATCAGGCGGACTCGGGAGGAGTCCAGCTTCTCTCAGCTCATCTTGACTGTGTACCCTGTGATACGGTGGGATCTTTACCACCAGGTCGAAATTCGAATGAGGAGGCAATTCCTGCCTCGAGTGATGGAGGGCTACATCCCAACATTACTATGCGTCGTGGGAACCCTGGAAAGAAAAAATCGAAACGTAGGAGGAATAGTGCACAAAGGAAATCCAGTGCCATGGTTCCAGCAGAATTTGGGAAGCCTGAAACAGGCCAAGTCCTTTCACAACTAAATGCCACTACGTTTGACTCCACAACTGTCAACCTTTTTAATTCTGTGTCGTCTCTATGTAAGGCTAAGAACGAAACCCACGAGCATGTGGTACATGGGGACCAGCCATTTTCTGTATGTAGTACGCGTGATGAGTTACCACTCCCAACTGTGAAGTCACCTAAGTTCCCAGTAGTTGTTATTGGTGACTCACATGCTAGAGGTTTAAAGTGTGGTCAAAACCCGGGCTCCCATGTTTGGAGCTGGCCAGGCATTACAGTCCAAGCACTGAGTCCACGCCTACCAAATATTATCCAAAATTCCCATGTTGATGCTGTGTTTGTAATTTGCGCTGGGTCTAATAACATCAATCACGATTCACCTAACCGCACTGTTCAACACCTTGCTGACCTAGTTACTAAGATTAGAGACCTGCGTCCAAACTGCAAGGTATCCCTGATTGCGCTATTTCCGCGACTTGGGAAAAAGTTCCAAGAAGATGACAAACTTGTGGTTCATACGAATGTGCTGATGCGTCAATTGTGCATTGCACTAAATCTTAACTTTGTAGCCATTGACTCTGCCATCTCAAAGGATCGTACATTGACTGCTCGTGATGGATTACACCTAACATTGAAGGGAAAATTGGTGTTAAGAAACGAGATAAGTACTGTCCTACTGCCATCGGAAAACCCTCTTTCTTAATGGGGGCTAGTCCCCAACATTCGGGCTCTCGGGCCAGCAGATTTATTTCTTCTTATGGCTTGCGTTGTTTATCACTAAACGCTCGTAGTTTAGTTAAAAATCTTGCTTTCTTCCAGGTGTTGTTGACGGAGGGTTCCTATGACATATTTTTTAGCGTGGAAACCTGGTTGACTGGCGGCATCACTGATTCAGAGATAACACACACTTTTCCCTATGACATCCTGCGCTTGGACAGAAGGTCTCGGGGAGGAGGTGTGGCTTGTGTATACCGGAAAAATTTGCCCATGGTCTTGTCTTCGGTTGGTGCGGATGTTGACGGAATCTCAGTTCTTCTTCCCTCACTTGGCATGAATTTCATCCTGGTCTACCTACCCGACAGTTTTGATGGGCAGCTCGTTGGCAGGGTGGCATCATACATTGTACCCTCGGTCAAATCGCAGTACCAGAATGATCTTTTGGGGGATTTAAATTTGTCGACAATTGACTAGAACCTTCTTACTGCAACAAGTAATCACCACCGTGTACTGCTTGATACTGTTACTACACTCGGAATGCACCAGCATGTCCAGTTTCCCACTAGAGGCAACAAAACTTTGGATCTACTTTTCTTTGTGGACCACCGACTTATATTTTGGGTCTACGAGGTCACCAATCTGGGCACTAGCGACCATAGTATGGTCGAGTTTAGTGTTAACTGTGGGAAATTTGCCACCGAGATTCCAAACAGATCCAGGGGCAAACTTGCTTATTCCCTACTCCGTACCTATCTTGCATCGGTGGATTGGAAATTTTTACTCCCCCTACTGGGTGTCTCTATTGATGCAGTTTGGGCAGGTTTCACGCGGCTTTTTGACTTTTATATTGATTTGTGTACTACTAGGGTGCCATTCCAAGCTTCAAGTAAATGCAGGCTTCCAGTCTTTCTGCGTAGAGCGACTAGAAGGAAGTTGTCACTTTGGCATAAACTCAAAGCAGACCCTTTGTCAACCGCCCTTAAGGCCTCGTACGCAAATTGTAGGATAGAGTATGCGAGGTTGGTTGACAATTGGCGAAACCATTACGAAAGAAAGGTAGTACTTGAGGGAAACCTCTCTGCCTTGTTTCGCCTGTACAGACGTCATACTCGATCAGCTTGTACGTTGCCACCATTTTTGAAGGGAGGAGCTTATCTTTATGAACACGAGTCTAAGGCTAACCTGTTAAATGAAATTTTTGCTGCAAATGGCATCCTTGATGATGGCTCCATTACTGTGCCAATTGATCCGCAACCTTATCCTTGTCAACATCTGGACGATGTCAGTTTTTCAGGTGCACGGGTGCAAGCTGCTTTGGATCGACTTCGACCAAGCCATGCCGTGGGCCCGGATGGATACTCTGCATTCCTTTTTAAAAATGTTAAACAGGAGTTAGTTAATGCCTTTGTTTTCATCTTCTCGCTTTCGTTTGAGCAGCGAAAACTACCTTCTGTATGGAAGACGGCTACCATCGTGCCTATCTACAAAAATGGAAATGCATCGGATCCAAATAACTACCGCCCAATAGCTCTCACCTCGGTTGCCTGTAAAGTCATGGAGTCAATTATCCGTGAGGATGTATTGGTTTTTTTGGAAGCAAACGACTAGTTAAATCCTGATCAATTTGGCTTTTTACCAAAGCGTTCCACCACGATGCAATTATTGTTAGCACTGGATAAATGGACTTCGGCACTTGATTTAGGTATTCCTACGGACGTCGTCTACTTCGACTTCCAGAAGGCTTTTGAATCCGCGGTGCACAGCAAACTGCAATTTAAATTGGCTGAAATTGGAATCTGTGGAACACTGTTGGCTTGGATCGCTGATTTCCTTTCTGGGCGAACGCAGCGGGTCCTGGTTGCGCAAGCTTTCTCATCATTACTCCCTACCATCAGTGGGGTTCCTCAGGGATCCGTACTAGGACCCTTGCTTTTTGTCATTTTTCTAAATGACTTAATAAATGCACGTACAACAACTGACAACCAAATTTCAAATTCGGCGATGATCTGAAGATTGGTGATGAGGTTTTGGATGAAACTGGCTCCAAATTCTTTTCTTCCCAGATTGGCACAGTGACTGAGTGGTCGGAATGTCGGCAATTACCACTCGCTACATCAAAATGCTGTACGTTTCATGTTGGCCGACAGAACTTAAAACATTCGTACTATCTGGCTAATTGCAAGCTGAATTCAGAGCAATACATTAAAGATCTGGGCATCAATTTCAACTTTGACCTTAAGTCACCCATCCATTGTAGGCTGATAACTACCAGACTTGCCTTTGCCAGACTTGCAGTTGTTAAGAGGTGTTTTGTGTCCTCGAATAGGCATACGTTGGTTTGGGCTTTCAATGTATATGTGCGACCACTGCTAGAGTATGCGAGTCCAGTGTGGTCGCCTTACCTCCTTCAGGACATTGATAAGTTAGAATCTGTCCAACGGTATTTTACGCGTTCATTGCGTGGCCTGCGCAACAGTTCTCCTGGCCAACGTCTGAGGTTACTTGGCCTCGAACCACTTGAGGCGCTTGAAGGCCGACCTAATGTTGACATTTAAATTTCTTCATGGTCTGTTGTCTGTGGAATTGCCTTTTTTTTTTACTTCTGCACTACGGGTATTACTAGGGGCCACTCTATGAAACTGAGAGTTCCGAAGTGCAACTTGGACTGTCGAAAATTTTTTTTTTGCAAGTCGGGTAGTGGCACTTTGGAATACCCTCTCTGAGGCTGCAGTCTCTGCTCCATCTCTGAGTGTCTTTCGGCGGGAGTTGAATTGTACTGACCTCTCGAGTTTTCTGAAAAGATCATATATGTGATGCCGCATTGCACTTTAGTGGGACCAGTGTCAGAGGATGCCCCCGCAACCCTTCTGGATCCTTCCCCCCTAAATGGGGGAAAACCTTTATTATAATTATAACATCAACGCAGTATATGTTCTGTAAGAGCGGTGAGCCTGCATATTGAAGAGTCCTATTAGCTCGTTAACCAGTGCCTCTCTTCGAAGAACTTCTGGTTCGTGTTCTTCTTATGAAATGTGTTGTGCAGCACGTATCATTCTTCAGGATGTGTGCACTGTGTGTAAGATAGATCTGTTGCTGTTTTTTAGGAGCTGAACTGGTACGTGCACAATTTTTTACCAAAGGATAACTTAACGAGGCCATTTTTGGCAGGTTCCACATTTTCGTTAGATACAGGAACATGCTGCTCACTCGACCATTGCAATGTGGAGCTGCTTCATGGGATATGTCCTACAGAATGATTGTTGGCTGGGGCTTCAAAGAAAAAACAAACTCGATTGGTTCATTGGTCCTTTAGCCCTTAATATGCACTTAATTATGTTCATCGCACCATTCGGACAACTATCTGTAATCCAGCCTGAAAACCCTTTTCATAGTGCCTCGTTTTGTTGCAATTTTTAATACTTTTAATGAGGGTTGCTTTAGAACCATTGTTTATTACTTTTTCATTTTGCAGTTTGAAGCAAATGCTTTGACTATTTTGCAGCAAGTCATAAAGTTGGTCAGCTGTTAGCTCCATTGACTCCTCTTTGTCTTTGAGGAAGTACTTTTTCTGTACATTGTGTTCATACTCGATCACTTTCTTGTGTGTGCAATCCAGGATTTTCCAAAGTCCTGTGACACAAGGACAGCAACATGGAGTTCAATTTCTACGCTGTCTTAAACAGTATTGCATATATCCGACTCTTTTAAGTCAGTACAAGAGAGCATTTTCACATCTTCTGGATTAAGATTAAATAAGTTTTTTTTTGTTTCCGTCCAAATAGCCGCATAATAATAAGACACATGCTGAAATGGCAGCTGATTAACGAGACCCGCCACTCTTTGAACACTAGCACACATCTATTAACATGTATACATAACTTTTCTTTGTATTTGAGAAACCAAATATGGTCAGGATATAGACAAGTATATTCGGAAAATGTGTACCATTCGCATTGGCATTAATCACCCATTTCTAAATTGCCCATGTCAAGTGGGAAATTTAATCTCCAGCCGAACAGGAGAAACAGCAAGGGCTGGTGTTTACCTATAGCATGGGTGAGAATAACACGTTTTTATTACTAACAAGGCAGCACAATGTACAGATGTATAAATTCATTGGCAACGATAGGTAAATTTACAGATAACTGCGGGGTGATTCATAAAGTATGAAAATAGGCCTATAAGACGTAGGCCTATAAATGCATGCAATAGACTTAATAAAATGATGATGTTCATACGATTTGTACAGTGCACCTTAGGTTATTGTACCAGTGGAAAGCCCGTCATAAATCAATGGGGTGGTAGTTACTTGCCCCTCCCCCCTCCGAAATAATGTGTGCTCAACAGGTATAACGTGGCCTCTACTGTACCCAAGCTACAAGCCTAGTGAGCTCATCTAATATCCTACCTCATTAACTTTGTGCAACATTTTATTGTGATACCAGGATTTGAACCCAGTAACCGAAAAGATTTGAAATTCGTTGATATCGCCAACCGTATTCATGTATTGCAGTGCATCTTTGTGTTATTTGGAAGCATTAACTAAATTCTTTATTCTTTGCATTAATATTCACTCTTGTATCTTAACGTGTTCCGTAACCGACTGCTCTATTTTCATGCCTTCCATTTTATGGAGTTCATTGTATGGATGGGCATTTAGTTTAATTACTTAAAGAAAATTAATTCGACAACTTTCCAAGATGTAGCTATCAATTTCAAGGAATTAAAGGCTTTGAATTTCTTAACAAATTCAGTCTGTTTCAAGGACTTCATGCACCTTGTGAATCCTGGTAGCTAAAGCCCCTGCTTCACACGCATTGGTTGTAAAAAATTAATTTCTTGTTGTCTCACAGCATAATGCGGGCGCTTAACATCTTGCGGGTTCTGTCGGGCACTTCATGGGGTGCCGATAGCACTGCCATGTTGCGCCTCTGCCGAGCCCTTGTCTGCAGCAAATTTGATTATGCGTGTATGGTCTATGATTCGGCTAAGTGACTCGACTCTCCAGATGTTGGCCTCTGTGCATCACAGTGGCCTGCGGCTGGCGACTGGGGCATTTCGAACGTCTCCAGTGGTTAGCCTCTATGCTGGGGCCTCGGAGCCACCTTTGGCCATTCAGTATGCTGTGCGTTTGCGTGCTGTGCAATCCAGTCCTGCTTGGTCCATGGTTTTTGGGCCAGACTTGCGAGTCGGTAGACTCAGGGTGGGTAAGGGTGATTTCCGCGATAGGCTCCAGCAGTCCTGTCAGGAGATAGCCTTTGAAATGCCCTGCGTCTTGAGGCTTGGGAGGATGCCAATTGCCCCTTGGTTTGTCCCAAGTGGCAGTTTCATTTTTGCTCTGGCGTTCTCCCGAAGGGTTCCACTCTACCAACAAGGTACTTACAGGAGTTCCGGCGGCTAAGTTCTCAGTACGCCGGTTATCAGCGCCTGTTTACTGATGGGTCGAAGTCAGATGTTGGCGTGGCGTGTGCTTGTGTGTGTAAGGGAGTAACGGTTGCCCATCGCCTTCCATCAGGCTATTCTGTGTTTTCTGCAGAGCTTTTGGCTCTTGGTTTGGCGGTGGAATGGATCCTTGACCTTCAGGGCACGCATTTCATTATCTTTAGTGATTCCATGAGTGCCCTGGAGTCCTTGTCGAATTACATTCCTCGGAACCCCTTGACACAACGTGTCCAAGCTTTGCTTTCCCGCTTGCCTGGCCAGCGGAAAACCGGTCTTTTCTGCTGGATCCCGGGCCATGTTGGGATAGCAGGGAATGAGCAAGCTGATTCTGACCCTTTCTGGCCCTCTCGGTAGGGATCTCAGCCTTGTTCCCTCAGACGCCTTTCCAACTCTGCGTCTGAGGTTACACGCTTTTTGGCAAACCTTGTGGGATGGACAGGACGGTAATAAATTACGAGCCGTTAAAGGCACTGTCGAGGAGTGGCACTCGGCGTGTCGCTGCAGTCGCCGTGAGGAGGTTGTGTTGGCCCGTTTGCACGTTGGTCACACCCGACTTACTCACTGTTTCGTTTTGCGGGGGGTTGACCCTCCTGAATGTTATTGGTGTCGACGGCCACTTACGGTCCGGTACTTACTTGTTGATGGTCGCTATCTTGATGGTGTTCGTCGTTGTTTCCATCTTCCGCATGACATTGCGCGTCAGTTAGGCGATAAGTCTGTCCTCCTGTCCGGTGTTTTTCAAGTTTTGCAGGAGGTACAGATGTATGACAAGATTTAGATTAGGGGTTTGAATAACATCTCTGTAATGTGTGGTGCAGTGGCAACCTGGACCACTGCACTGTGACTGAGGTTGGCGCTAATGACCAGGTTGTCGACGCGCCATTAAGCCTCAATCCCCCCCCCCCTCACAGGCTACAGACTTGGTTTCACTGCATAGTATTATAATGGTTGTGTATTGTTTTCCACCATTTAAATTATTTCGTGACTGAGCCATTCCGGCACGTCAAACCGTCTGTACGTGGAACGGTTGGGGTAATTAGTCTGCATAACGTGCGTGTCCGTTGCTGTGTGTCCATTACCATTGCTGCGTGTCGTGCGTGTCAGTTATCATAGCTGCGTGTCACGCGTGTCCGTTTCTTCGCAACTCTTCATATCCTCCAGATCTATTAATTCAGTCACAGGCTCTCTCGAATGAGATCGGCTGTCTCCCAGTCGGCCTTTCTGCTGGCATGGACCAAATCAGTTCGGCCACTTGGGTATCGGCTATAAAAGTAAACATACAAAATTGTATTTAATATTATCAAACAGTGGCATGATGCCTTAAGATTAACAGGGGATTCAATGTTCGTAGTTTACCAGATTAAAGTAATTGTACCTTCCTTTTAAACTGGAAATGTTGTACTTAATGAGGCAACCGATTGATTGCACTGAATACTTTTTTTTAAATTAGGCCAACAGGTGTTGTTGTTTTTTTTTTTTTTACCTACTATCAGGTTAAAAAAGTTGGTTCACCTTTTGTACGACATCTGCAAGTTATTCCGACGCACGAAAAACTTTCTTGCGTCAATAACCAAGAGTCGCCCTAATTAATAAAAATAGACTATTTAGAAACTTAGGAAAGGTGACGAGCTACATAAGATTTTAGCAACAAAAACGAAACACTGTCGCCTATAAGCAGGTAGGTAAGTAAATAAATGTCTTATTGGTGCTTTGCCTATGTTGCTGGTAAGAGGCTTTAAATTAAATCATTTACCCATAAGGCAGTATTGTGCACCAGTGTCGATTATTACGGCATCAAAAGTGAACTTCCATCGTTTAGACATCGAAATTTGAATATGGTTCGTTACGCCATGGTAACAAGTAAGACTGAGTGCTTTACTCCATTCTTAGTTACGATGATTGTTAGTTGTTAAATAAAAAATTCTGTCAACATGCATCTGGAAAAATTCGACATCAACGGAGTTTATTTTAATGGTTTAACTAAACCGGATATTCATATGATATCGATTTTTAATAATTATACGTGTTTTCATAATAATGTTGTGTGTACGGTGATGTTTTTGGTTTCACAAAGCGTACAGTAAAAATGTTATATCTTTTACTTTGTATGCCTGGGTTCAAAATAATTTAACATACAGGCCTTGCAGACCTTCAATAAAAAATGTACGTTAAAAAAATAGTCCAAAATTTAAAAAAAAATGTAGGTTTTTATAACTTATTTTTAACAAATACGCTTTTATAGGGCTTTTAGTCCGTTTATTTCGTTCAGTAGATACTTAAAGGGCAAAAAATATTATTTACTCTTGTTTATTACACAGCATCAATCCACGCTTCACATATTCTTTCTGATATCCACGCCTGATCGAACTTGGTGTTTCACAGCAGTTTTTCGCATATTTGAGGGTAGAAAAATCAAGTTATATCAATGAAAATAGGCATATCCGAAGTGTATTAAATTATGTCTCTTTAGGTGCTTTAGTTGCAATTCAAAAACACGTCGCTCCGGAACCAGCTTTTAAATAAATAGGTTTTTATAGGTCAGTTAATTAATGTGCATGTAACTATTTTGGACAAAAAATATAGTTAAAATTTAGGTTTTTATTGGTTGGCTGCGACCCTTGATTAATAAAGTTTTTTGATTGTTTTTGCAGTCAGCCTTTTCCATATGTCCCCTACAAAAAAAAGTTTGACGTAGCATGTGAAGTAGATTTGTAGGCCTGTTTAAAACTTATCTAAGAACCAACATAGCTCCACTATTGTTGCAGTGTGATTCTATGAGGCATTATTATTGGTCATGTCTTTAAAAATCAACAATTTGAAGCAAAAATAGACAATTCTTTGAACCAATATTGGATAAGGTAGTAAAAATATGTTAAACTTTTAGCACTTTAAAGAAATGCAGAATCCATAATCTTTACGAACCTGTCATTCACAGCTATTCAGCCATCATTAGTTGTCCAAAACAATATGATAAATTAATATCTGCTAAATTTATTTGGTATTGATCAGATAATGCAATATGTCGCTGATAGATATTTTAGGTGTTTTACTGTGCAGGAACTATTTGCATATTTCATTTCTGTTGATTCTAACCACCGTAATTTCCATTTTATGAGACCGGCCACTTGTTGATCTCGAGTAGTGGCTTCTGAAATTTTTGCAGAATGTATCCCAACGGAAGAATTGTTATAATGATCGGCATATCATTCCTAACTGGACGACATTGCTTTGTGAGCGAAAGTTATTTTTTAGCTTCCCAATTGTCCAATATATAAGTCATTTTGTGAATAGTCCCAAAGGCTCCAATTGGATTGTTTTACTCAACTTCGTCACAATACAAAACTATCTTAATCGCTGCCATTCTATCTGATAACAAGCCATTTCTCTTGGCAATGTTGTTGTCCATGTAGTTGTGCAGATACCCATCACTACACTCTTCTCATGAGACTAATGCTTGATGTAACACTTGTTTGTTAAGCAATGTCCCCAACACTTACTTGTTGATTGTCACCCTTGTGAAGGTGTTTGATGCCATTTTCACCTACCGTGAGACTTAGCACGTCAATTGGACGATGAATCTTGTTTTCCTGTCCGGTTTTTTTAAAGGTACAGATCTATGATAAGATCTATATTTGGGGTTTGTTTAACACCCCTGTAATGTGTGGTGCAGTGGCAACCCGATGACTGCACTGTGACTTAGGTTGGCACTAATGACCTAGCTGTCGACGCGCCACTAAGCCTCAATTCCCCCCCCCCCACCTCATTTTCATCAGTAAATAACACAGGTGGGCGTTTCGGTGGCAAAAAAAGACATTCTTTGCATGGTACTTACGCAGCACGCAAGGGCTCTCTCTATCTGTGTTGAAGAGCAGAACCTCGTTTGGAGTGACATTGCCTTGAAGCTTCAGTGGTAATGAAGTAAGCTAATCATTGACCGGTGGTTCATCCACTGATTGAAGCAGACCTGAGGCTAAAGCACTTGATCCTTCAGCTGAACTTGTCTCTACTGCCATGGAAGTTTCATGCTCAGCATGAGGGGACTCTAAATATGGGATATATGATGAGTCATCATTTCTGCTAACAATGTGCATAGAGTGTAGCTTGAGCTGATCGATTACCAAAGGCTTGTTCTGCTAATTGGTCAAGCTTGACGATTGCGTCCTCGATGGGTGTCCTGGCGGAAGTGGAGGCGTGAGATACTCCCCAAGGGTGCTCGATAATGGGCGGGAAATCGTTGGTGTAGCGCATCCGTGTAATTGATGTAGCGGGGTGGTTTGGCTTCCCCAAATTTAACTTGCATTCCCAGAGTTCTTCTAGGGATGACGTAAGCACCAATATTCCCGAGACATCGTTGGCGACAGCTTGACGTAAAAACACTTGCGACCCTTGGCCCCGGTCTAAACCTGGCTGGTGACGTGTTGCTGGTAAGATACTGTAGTTTGGGTTTCTTTCTCTACAGTGTGAACCTTGGAAAATGGCTTCGTTGGTAGCTTTGGCTTCGATCCTGGCTTCATCTCCACACTTTTCCTTTGAGGCTTGCGACACTTGTACATGATCGTTGTTTTGGTCGACGTCCCTGTTGGGCTGGGATCCAGGGCACCCAAATCTTTGGGTGCTCGGTTATCCACTGCTTTTGTTGGCAGCGTCTAAACGCCTGCGTTGTTTCCTTTATTTGCTACTGGCTTTGCCGACGCCATGGACTCTGCCTTCCTCACTGTTGCTTCCTTCTTTTTCTTTACATAACCAGGTTCTTCTGGCTTTTTTTTCCTTCTCTCTTCTCCTCTACCATCCGTCTGTGACGTATTTTTTTCTTCGTTGCTGTTGCAGACAGCTTCTCGTTGCTGGCCAGTGCCATTGTGACTAACATCTCGATTTTCGTGTGCTTTTATGCAAGGCGTGCATGACACACATTTTGCAAATCACTTCTTCCTAGTTTTATTTTTGCAAATTGGCCCACGAATTCCAATTCCCGGAAGTAATTGCACTTCTGCACCGACTCTGTTCGACATCACCCATTTACTTTCTAATCCTTTAAATGCTGTTTGCTCGTAATAACACGGCTTTTAAAGGGCACATCGGCAGCTACGTCATTAACGCCAAGGCATTTAGATGCGTATAGATGACATTGCTGTGGCCGCTCGGCCAACACACGTTCCAAGTGTCCGAACCTACGGTTTCTCTCGTACTGAGCAGGATTATAACTTTACTTGAAACAAACTCTGGAATTTCATTGCTGGGTACCTCTGGCCTCCAGCATGAATTGCTTCACCAGTTGTTGCTTCTGTACATTTGCCTTCGATACCCATTCATCACTTGAACACTGGAGATGCTGATACTGTGGCTTTAATTTGTATTTGCCTTCGTCCAAAAGAGCCATTTCAGTTTCTTGTAGATGCTGAATAACTAATCTTTCTAGCTTCACGATAAACTATGTAAGTGAATTTCCACGTCCACAGTCATCCCTGATGAGTTTATTCATGGCTTCATTAGAGTTTGTTGTGAACCATTTGTAAATTAGGCACCCTGCTGGCTTCCAACATTCTAAAGACATATTATGTTTAATTACAACAACGTTGTTGTTCTTTATCCATGGATGGATTTTCGGATGAATTTCGTGCCATCGTTGTTCCAGAATCTTCATGTTTACATCTATTTCTTTTGAAGTTTTACTGTCAGCCAATCCTTTCTCCCAGTATCTGCTTTTTGCTTTCCAAACAGATCAGCTAACACCTCCGTGGTTAAGCATTTTAACGCCAAAGTCTTTTAATTTATTCTTAATGTTTCTTTATCCCTTACGAAAGCACTGTAGTAAAGTAGCATTTGGGAACAGTTTTCTGATTGCTTTTTAAATTGCAATTTCTCCGTCTATTCCAAGTGCAATGCACGATGAGCACTGGCTGCTTACTCATAATATCGTTAAAGCCCTTGGCGAGTTTCAGTAGTCTTGTTTGTTGGGGCAATGATTATCACTAATTGAATTCATACTTCATTCTGCACTGTTGTATCTTCTCTACATCATGACCGTCCACCCAGCTGAAGGAGATCTCGGTCTGTTTCAAGGCATGGTACTCTATAATCGCTGCTCACAGAGTTTGACTTAGTTTTTTCGCTTACTTGAATTCAGTGAAATAATCAAGACATCTTCCATAAAAACAAAATAGATGTCCCAGGCCTTCGTCTACAGTAATTGTTGGATCAATTTTAGTATTTAAGGAGCAAACTTCGTCAGAAATACTATGCTTGCCTGTTTCTCTGTCGTTCAGCCATGTCAGTAAAAATTCTATCATCTTGTTGTTCTGGACATAAGTGCGAAATGCGCTTCATTAAAGACTTTAAAACATAAAACACTTCATTCAGCACAGCTGAATCTTCTCACCATCATGACCGTTCACCCAGCTGTAGGAGACCTCGGTCTGTTTCAAGGCAAGGTACTCTATAATCGCTGCTCACAGGGTTTGACTTAGTTTTTTCGCTTGCTTGAATTCGGTGAAATAGTCAAGACAACATCTTCCATGAAAACAAAATAGATGTCCCAGGCCTTCGTCTACATTAATTGTTGGATCAATTTTAGTAATTATGGAGCAAAATTCGGCAGAACAACTATGCTTGCCTGTTTCTTTGTCGTTCAACCATGTCAGTAAAAATTCTATCATCTTGTTGTTCTGGTCATAAGAGCGAAATGCACTTCATTAAAGACTTTAAAAACACAAAACATTCCTTTGATTCAAAACAACTTTCATGTCGTTTTCTTCTTTGGTCTAAAACTAGCAGATATGGATCATTTTGGGCCGTCTTCCGCTCGATATCGAGAATACTCTGTATTGTGGATGACGCCATGTTGTGTGTACTGGGGTCGTATCCAAGCATATGTTTAGCATATACCCGAAACCTCAGGTAAGTAAATTGAGCCTCTTAATTAAAAAAAATAACAACTAAGAATGTGACTTTAATTTAAATAGTTTTTCTGAATTTTAGTATAGTATCGTTACTCTGTGAATGAAGTATGGTCGCATTCCCCATCCGTAAACAAAAAATGTGAGCTTTAAATAAATAAAGTCTACCTGACTAATAATCTCACCCACAAGAGGTAACCCAGTATTGCACCACCCATTTCTTCCAGTGGATACGAAATTTACCGACAATTCCTAATTTCGCTACTAGCTATGGATGCCTGTAAATTACAGGGTGATTCAGAAAGGTTGGACCAGTACCCACCGTTTCTCCCCCATGTGCACGATCGAAATGACATTACCGTATGTGTATTATGGTGAGGAGGCCATCTGCACATGTGATCATGGCTGACCTTGCACCATCCGTTCAAGGTCATCACGACACTAACTTGTACACCGTACGTCCTACGGTACCAGTGTAAATTAGAAAGTTGTAGAGAATCATATGGCGTGACTAATTGCGAAAAAAAACATTTACACTTATGAACCTGGGCAAGAGTGAATGCAGGCAGCTACCTTGGAAAACACCTGCAATGCTGTTTTAACAGGAAGAAACGTTGATCTAAAGTTCCTACCGTATGGTACATACTCATGTCGGAACGCAATTAAACTCTAAAGCATCAATCAGACATTCTTCCCGTTATTTCTTACACGTTGTTCGTCAGCTTCTGTCACTTGACAATATTGTACAGAACGATAGTACCAGGGGATAGCAAGATTTAATGGTCGTGATGAAGCTGATAGATGTACAGTTGCTTAGTCGAATAACCTGACACTATTCACAGCACAAGTTAAACTGTAACCGTTAGATTTAGCTCTCCTCTGTTGTTAAACTTATATTTGGCTCAAGCCTTTTTTGACTTGAAGGTTTATGACATGACCTGTCGTTACGGGGTTGT
>JAHWFP010197368.1:2946-13656 GCA_023313725.1 Lithobius niger
CCGACCAGTGCTTGCGACGGGTATTAAACCTGCCCGCCATACACACCATAGGCGCACTCGCAAACCGTAGTGTTGAGGTTGCCAGTGTTCAAGACGGACTAAAAAACCCTCAAAAAAAATTGTCAAAGTTGAAATATTGTTGAAATTCTGAAAGCGCTTGCTGCCCCTTGAAGTTCCGTAGTGGTTTTTTCATAGTGGTTTACATATGATGCTTTTCAGGGCAAGAAATATTCATCACATACTCAAGTAGGTCATCACAACTGGGTTTCAACCAAACTAACAAGTATAAAAAAAAAAATCAGGCTTGCTAGGATAAGTTACCAATTTGTTATATTTTTTTTTTAGTTGACAAAAAAAGTAAAAATTTGACCATTGTAAAAATAAACTGTCAGTAGGCCCAGCCAGAATTGGTGAGAACACTTGCATTTTGTTTTGGCTGTATAGGCCTACTGACAGTCTATATTTTACACTGCCAACTTTCCTTTTTTTTTGTTATTTCACTTTACCATTTTTGAAATTTAGTAGGCCTATGCCAAAGTCAGTAAGTTTGTTGTTGGCTAAAGATCCCTATCCAAATTTTTCCTTCCAATATTCAATTTGGTTTCTGAAACCAAATAGCAATAAAAAAAAAAAGGCAGGCTGACTAGAATTAGTTACCACTTATTTATTTTGTGTTCAGTTATTCTAATATTTCAACTGTAAAAAAAAAAAGCACTGTTTCAAAACAGACTGTCAAAAGGACAAAAAAAAGTACAAATTTGACCACTGTAAAAATAAGATGTCAGTAGGCCTACCCAGCATTTGTGAAGAAATATTTGCATCTCTTGGCTGTATAGGCCTACTGACAGCCTATATTTTACACAGCCAAGTTTTTTATATATATTTTTTTTCATTTCACTTTCCCATTTAGTAGGCCTATGCCTAGGTCAGTTTGTTGTTGGCAAAAGATCACTATCGAAATTTTTTCTTGTAATAATCTTTATAATCACTGATAGTGTGATATATTTCAAAGCAAGGGGCTGGGCACAGTGAAGCGCTGCACTTTACACACTGGAAGCTTGTTTGTTGCCTTCCTTTTGGTATACTTCTGTCACTGCACACCCGACAATCTGGCCTCACACCAGTTTCCAGTTTTGACGGAAAGTGCCGTCCCGTCGATCTTGTCACAGGTTCAGAGCTTGGTCGTCCAGTTTTCTTCACTTGCGGCTCGAACCCTTCCAGGAGCTCCTCAACCAACGCCAGACGATATTCTAGGCTTGACATCAAAGGTTTGTTAGCTTTCTGCGCATTGGCAACACACAAAAGATAGGAGTTTGTGATGCTGACTTCCAACATGTGAAAAAATATTTTTTTCCACCATTCCAAAAAAACTGGTCTCCTCTGTCTACTCCTCCCATGTGCTCTGTATAGTCAAACACCATCACAGGTTTTGTTATTGTTTGAGTTGCACCACCAGCTCCTTTCAGTCGTGTAGTAGTTTCTTTTACAGCAGTATTATGGATGGAAGACAGGACAAAAACGGGTCGTTTGTCCATCCACTGAACTGCTAGAAGTTTGTCCTTTCGTAGGAAAAGAGGTTCAGAGCCCCTATGCAGTTTTTTTTTCAATTCGGTTGGCAAACCTTTCCGGTTGCTTCGTACAGTGCCACAAGCTCCAATGCCATTTTCAGCTAAGTGAAAAAATAAACGAGGGCTTGAGTAAAAGTTATCACAATATAGAATATGGCCTGCATCTTCCAAACCTTCTACCAAATCAGTAACTACTCGAAAGGCCAACTCTTTTTCAGCTACTTCAACCTTCCCTGAGTATAACTGCCAGCCCCAAGTGTAGCCTGTCTTTGAGTCGGCTAATACCCATGATTTTAGGCCCCATTTGGTCGGTTTTTTGGGCATGTACTGTAACATAATATTACAGTATATTCTTCCTATATTCTACCCTTGAAGCCTATCATGCTTTCGTCAATGCTTATTTTTTTTACCCAAAACATAATTTTCCTTCCAACCTTTTACAAGCTGATTGATGAAACTTCTAATTTTGTAAAGCCTATCATAACCTGGGTCGTCTCTCGCCACTACTAGTTCGTTATTACACACGTGCAAAAACCGCAAAATAGTCTCAAAACGAGTTCTTGAAAAGATGTTGAAAAAAACGGTACCTGGAGCAAGCAGTTGGTGGTCCAGTACATCTTTATTGTGGGCAAAACTTCGATACCCATAACGATAATTATGGCTAAAAATGCGGTCATTTCTTCAATCGTTACGTCATACCACTTTTCACGAACTGAAGCAGCCACGCCCGGCAATTGTTGAGCGGCGTATCTGTTAGTTTCGTCGACTATAAATTGCAATACGGGAAAGCATGAAAAAAAATACTGACGTAAAATCCACGATTCAGTATTTTTTGCTGGTCCAGGAGTTTTCGAAAATGTCGGCAACCACGAATCTTTCTTAGCAGTAGCGTCGTGATCGCTTGTCCAACCACCGCGCGCATCGGAATTTGGTCGACGTCGTTTAGGCCTAACTCCTGTTGCATCGTCATCGCTGTCATTATTTCCGCTAGCACTATCAGAATTGTCACTAATGTCTTCGTCACTGTTTTGTGGATGTCTATTGGGATCGGCGATAAAACCTTCAAAGTCCGAATCATCACTATCGCCGTCTCCAAATATTTCGTGAAATGCCTCTTCACGATCGGCCATTGAGCTTGACGCCGCCATGTTGTTTCAGTTGTCTAGCAGGAAATCCGCCACATCGTGTTAGCTTGGAGAAAGCATGCGTTGGCCACCAACCAATAGAAAAATTCGTTACGTAATTGTCTAGGCCGAAAAAAATTCCAGCAACCAATGAGCTGGTCGGTTACAGTTTCAGGGTGGCTGACGTCACGGCCAAGCCTCCAAAACTAACCAATAGCAGTGCTGTTTACCTTTTAACAAAGGTGTGCGTGCTTGGCGCAAATTAGCGACGCTGGGCCAGGAAGTGGATAGACGCGCTGTCGCATTTCGGCGACGGCGGCCGCGAAAGGGTTAACAAGTAAGAGAAAACACCCTTTCACCCTTTTTTTTTCTACTTACCTGTAGGCCAAAAAAGGGCATAAGCGGAAGTAAACCCAATCCCGAAGTGAAAGTAAACTTTGTTGCAACAGTAATAAAACGTATTTGGCTGTCAACGTACAGCAAATTGTGCTGTTAAATTTCAGCTGATGAAAGACAGAATTTCTTTTGAGAAATATTGGGAAACGAGTTCCTACAATACTCAAACTACATTCATTTCTGCTTGCGTCAGAGAAACAAAAAACAAACCGAAAGAACAAAGAAAAGGCTTGCCATTCAACAATATTTGTTAATACATTACAGGAATCAACGAAACGAATAAACACATCCTTATGCAAAATGTGTTCTCTTAGTACTGTAGACAAACGAGGAGTAGCGGGTGGGCACAATAAGATTTCTGCTGACAAAAGCAAGGGGAACCGACCACATTAACCAGTCCCCTACATACGTGCCACATTACTATAGAAAAGACACCACAAGCAAGTTTTTGGAAAGCAGCCTTACACTACAAAAAATGTCTGATTTGTACAAAGAAAAGAATAAGGAAAACCCTGTTTTTATTCAGAGTTTAGCCTGAAATTCAAACCACTGAAAAAAAAGACACTTGCAAGGTTTGTGATACACTAATCGCTAAGCTTTTAGGTGCGGCCACTGAAGAACAAGAAACTCTAATAAAAGAATGGCGCAAAGCACATCTAAACTTAGCTGACGAAGCTCAAAAATTGCTGGAAGCTGACATGAAGACGGATTCAGAAAGTAATGATGTTGAAACGTTAACCTTTGATTTGCAGAAAACATTACTTCTTCATAGAATTTCCACATTGTTTTCTATAAATGGCAACTTTGATAGTACAACAGTGGAGTACAACCATTCCGGTAAAGGTAACAGTGGTTATTGCTATGTTTGGATTGAAGGGACAGCGGGAAGGGGTTTGCAGGAAGTTGTGTTTTGGGTCCGCTTTATTTAATTCCACAAAAGCAAACTCAAAATGTCTAGAATGGCAAACAAAAATACACTTGACACCAAATACCACTCAACTATAATAAAAATCAAGACATGACAAGAAATGGATTAATGTACTTGTTTAATTCGTGAATTTATTCCAACTTGGCTTATTTAGCCTTATGCTTTCAAATACGATTACTGGATATATACGAGCAAAACATTATTGCATTACGTCAGGTGCCTGTAAAATAATGATAGAGAGCAAAAAGGAAAAGGAGATCGTATTCATGGATTGACAAATAATAGATTGTAGCCTAGCTAATTCCTTCAAGAGTGCTAATATCTCGAATTACTGTCCTTCCATATCCCAATTTAAATATCAACTCAATTATTAAAACAATTAGTATCGCGAACGACACAGAATATACTTAACGCTGATCCCAGCGGCTTGAGGCTGCGTTGCCTGGCAACCGGACTCGCAGTCCCCCTGAATCGAAGGCCTCACTCTCGGCTTGGCTCGTAACGTTGGCTCGGCTGGGCTAGGCTAGGCGGACGGACAAGACGACAATCTGAACTCTAAACGACAACTGACTCTGGCCATGCTATTTTGCTGTGTTTTAAAGGCCAGGTTGCAATACTAAGAATTGGAGGTGTTGCAAGAGATATTTATTACTTTAGTGTGTCTTGAGTTAGGTTAGCTTGAAACGCATTTCTACGAACGCTGGTCTAGCTTGAAACTAGCGCTCCTTGCTTTACTGAGAATTGTCCAAGATGTCCGCCTGCTCTACCAAGAAAACCGGATGTACCTGTTGCGTAAGATTTTCTTAGGACAGATTGGGTGGTCGGTCTGGCTAAAAATACAGCTGCGAGTTTCAACTTGTCTAAAATATTGGGGCTCTCTTTTCTCAATCCCTGTTGGTCTTTTAAGGCTCTATTTATGAAATAAAAATAGGTTGGCCTTTAATATTGTTTTAGTAATAATAAATATTCGTAGGTCATGCGCTTTTCATTTTGATTACAATATTAAGTTGAATTATTATTCAAGTACTGATTATTCCTAATTAAATATTAATTAATGTAATTTACATAATTGCATCTAATTAATCCCATAACAATCCTTGACTGTTGTAGCTTAATGAGACTACAGCTTATGCTCAGAATAATCAGTGTACTTCAATCATTTTAGCTACTAAATATAGCCTGTCAACATAACTGATTTACCCTCCAATACGACATAACGGATATTCTCTCAGTCTCCCTCGAAGTCGGATGTAGGAAAAACCCTCCTAGTTTGGCCATACGTTTGAGGGAAAACCTGTCATCAATGGCATATCAGCTTGGAACCAGTCATGCTGAAATTTTGAACGCATTTCTAGGAGAAAAAATTTCTAACTCTAATTGAGCCACTATCTATACAGATATTTCGACCAGGTGTTGATAATAGAGCTCTGTTCATATAGAAATCAGCTTGTGAAAGATTGTGGAAAGAAAAGTTCATGTATATGCAGAATTTTTTTTTTTTTCAATATGTTTTCTCTTGTTTCTCTCCGTTTTCTTTCCGCTTTTCGTCCACCGTAATTGTCCTTTCCTGGTTTTCGGTACATCTCGTTCTTCTATGAGACATCTGTCTTTATCAGAATATATCATATTATTCAGGACATCTCATTTTTTTCCAGGACATCCGTCTTTCCGGGACGTCTTTCTTCTCCAGCAATCATCTATCCTTGACAAGGTAATTTTTCCCGCGCGTCTATTAACAGAGTGAACTCGGAAACAATATTATTTCAATACTTCCCTAGTTTTCCTTCGGTGTTCCGGCTCTTCCTCTTGTTATTCAGTTCTTTTTGTCTTTCATCTGCCTCCTAGATGTCGTCTATGTCATCTTTCTATTTGTCATCCATCCTTGACAAGGCAATTTCTCTCGCGTATCTGTTTACAGAATGAACTCGGAAACAATATTATTTCGATACTTCCCTAGTTTTCCTTCGGTGCTCCGGCTCTTCCTTTTGTTATTCATTTCTGTCTGTCCGTCATCTGTGTCATCCTTTCATTTTTTTTTCCATCCTTGACAAGGGAAATGGTACCCCTGACGAACAAAAGTTAAAAAAAAAATATATACATACAAAATCCTTCTATTCGATGCAATTTCAATGATAATGTGTATCTCAACCGTCCAATATGTAATACTGTCTTGATTAATGCAAAATTACTAGTAATGTATATTTTATTGAGTCCGGGATATAATAATGTCCCAATTAATCGAAAAATTACTAGTAATGTATGGTTCTTGTGTCCGGGATAAGATACTGTCCCATAAATGCCAAATTACCAGTAGTGCATATTTCCAGTGTCCAGAGTGTGGTAATTCCTTAATTAATGCAAAATTTCTAGTACTACATATTTTCTTGTGTCCGGGATATGCTACTGTCCCAATTAAAATTTACTAGTAATGTATATTTATTTCGTCCGGGATAAGATACTTTCCCACTTAGTGCATATTTATTTTGCAACGTACTTTTACTTGAGTCCGGGATATGATACTTTCCCTATTAATGCTAAATTACTGGTAATGCAAATTTTCTTGTGTCCGGGATATGATACTTTCCCAATTAATTCGAATTCTTTATCATAGTTATTTCTTAATCTTTCTGCGGGCCCGTGTATTCATATAGAGATCTCAATCAACATATCATAGTGCACTATCTATAATCAATTTAGGACTCGATTTACCTTATTTTTCAGAAAACGAGGGTCGAATTAACGACTTCCTTCAAACCACTACCAGCTGGCTTTATGTGGCTCGGTATCTTTCCTTTTCCATCTTATTTCTCCATACTTCTAGACCCAGTTTTCCATTTATTTCGGTCCTGCATCCATCTCTCTTATTTTCTAACTTGCATCTGGCATGAATAGAATAAAATATTGATTGTTTTAATATTTGTGTATTAATTTTCCGATTATCGTGTCGCATGTCCATTATTCCTTATTTTCCGATAATAACCATGTAGCTGTAACATAAGACATTGTATTAACACAAATTTTGTATTTTATTTTTTTTTCCGTATTTTCATTCATTTACTTTTCTTGGCTTAAAACTGGTCAAAAGGGGCCAGTTTGACAGCATTTCGTCAGTCTGCCAACAACATCGAGGCATTTTTATGAGCACCTGAGGGTGTGAGACGAGTTTGTAGTGTGCGTTTCAATGGGAGTGGACAGAGGGAAAAGGTGGGGGGGGGCCTCTTCCTCTCGGGCCCATTGTCAAAAGGACCCGTGACCTTGACCTGGGGTTAAATTTGGCCGGTAGGAGGGGCTATTATTGTGACGTATCTCTACGCAGTCCCTCGCTATCGTTCGTTGTTTTTTGTTTCTTTATTATTCCCCGAACGGTGGTTGCTCTTGATCCTTGTTATACCTTTCTTGCTGCAATATGCCTGTACCCGGAGTTGCAATATGCCTGTACCCGGAGTTGGGTCGTCGCACTCCCGCATGAGACGTGATGCCAAATTATTTGATTTTTATATTGATTAGTCGCTACCTTCATTGCAACCCCTCGAACCCGTTGCCCGATGGCTGTGTGCATTGTATTCCCGGACGTTATTCTCCGACGCGATCGTATGCCGGCGAGCCTCTGCCCGATTACATTGTCCAGAATTTATTCCAACAATTACTAATCAGCCCGGATGCCATTCCCGCCGAGTGTGCCTGTGCCCGTGATACCCGGTTGGAGGAACATTTCCGGCAATGCCATGTTGGGAACATATTTTTCTGCCGCCACGTCGGGAACTCCGTTGTTCTTCCTTTCTCCCGCTTTGGGGAAGAATTAACGTCATTTGTTGAGAGTTGAGCTGGCTGAGGAAACATTTCGACCACTTGATTCCGCACCCGAGGTTTTTTCGTCATCTTTCGGGGATGTCCCCTTAAATTTATCTGTCGTGCTTCCTGCTGGACCCGCTATAGAACCACCCTGTGCTGCTCCCGAGGTGCCTTCTAACACCTATCCTGTGCCACTAAATATTTTCGTTTCTGCCGTCTATGCGGTACCCAATGACGGTGGTATTGAACCAGAGTTACCCGGGCCGTCTACTTCAGGTTGCCTTTCGACCGCTCTGCCTCCTCTGCTTGCCTTACTTCCTTTATTTAGTTACCCGTAGAACTGCTCGTGTCCCTTTTCCGGGGAACTGCACCGTTGATCTGGAGAAAATCCTATATGCCGCATTACTGCTGTCTATTCCATCTCGCTGGAAGATGCTGCGTCAGCTGGAACATCCTCTGGCTGCCTACCGCAACGCACCTTCGATTTCCGCAAGGCAAGTTATAAGTCACCTTAATGAAAGAGAGGGGGAGCGGGAGGGATTTATTTTTATTTTATATATATATTTTTTTTTTATAATTCTAAGCTTATTTGCGAGGTTCCGACTGTAATAAGGTTACTTCTTTATTTCAGCTGAACCTGAAGACCCCCTCCTCTAATGACGAGAGCGACTAACCTACGTCGATAGACGATTATTATGATTGCATGGTGGGAATGGCTCCTGCCGATCTAATGTGTTTTACCTTCGTTTTACTATACTTGCTTTAAAGTATCTAATCTGGCCTCCTGAAATTTGTTTAACTAGTTATAGATATTGCACTAAATGTTTAAAATTTTTTTTTCTTCTCTTTTTTTTTTTTTGCTCTTGAGCTCCGGCATTACGGCATTTACGGCATTAGGTAAATGTTAGCTCTGTACCTGCGTAAGTTCCGTAGGATTTTACTCAGACTTCCTGTGGTTGTTTGTGGTGGCATCAACAACGATAATTTTCCCAGTCTTTTATTTTGTTTATTTATTTATTTTTCGTTGATCGTGAGAGAGAAGTCATAGCGTTATCACCGCTTATCATTACCATTTGATCCTTTAGGTAAATCATTATTACCATTGTATTTTAATTTTAGTTATTTAATCTAGCCTTAGTTTGTATTTAGCTTGGATAAGATTTTCTTAATTCCCTTTCACTTTTAGCTCTGTATCCATAGCAACGTATGACGTAGACTTCCTCTTCCCCGATTGGCCTGCCTCACACGTGATTTGATCCTTGCTTCGTGAATGGCCGATGCGGCTTGATGTTGCTGGATGTGACGCTACGGCGACACACAACTAAACATAAGGATCAAGACACTGAAATTTTTCCTCTTACAGCCGCCATCTTGCCCGCTTCACTCGTCTCCTACATTTGCTCTGCCATTTTGCCGTTAATTATTTGTTTAAATCGCAAGTTTCTTGGTGAAATTGATTCTTAAGACTACATAAAACTCTCCTGTACCGCAATATTGTGTTTATAGCTTGTTGGACCGATTTTAAAATTGATATTTCGATCAACTACGCGCTGCGTTTCCAGCACTTAAAATGTTTCTCTCGCGTGTGTCAACAATGCATTGCCGAAGCAAGGCTGATATGCATTGTAGACTCGCTTCGAAACTCAGATTGGTCTAATTATTGTTAATCATATCAATTTAAACTCAATTATGCTTCATATAGATTGTAATTAATGCCGCAATGCATACTTCCTGTCTTCGAATTTTCCAAATGTCGTATTTTGTGGGAATATTAAAGCTTTAACTGTTCACCCGCCTCGTACACATGTATACGGTTTTTTCTCTCGCGTGTCGGCGATTCGACGAGCAAATATGGTAGGCTAACAACAGTCCTTATCAACACACAACTCCAGGTTTTGAAACTATATTAATTTGCTGTGAATATTTATGTATTTTACAAGCGAATGGTATGCCAATCATAATTTCAACTTTTCCTTAATTTATTTAAGACACAAGTAAGGAAAAATCAGTGCGTTACACCTTTCACATTTATATGGTGTTTCTCCGCGTTTGTCGGCGCTATTGCCTAGAATGCTTGCTACGATACTGATTTGATTGAATAATCTTAATAAATAGACAGTATTATTCCTGTCAATAATTCATTCCATGTAAAATAATTTTGGGCCATCATTCTGATAACATGCAAGGTAAATTATGATCCTAAGCAAAAGAAAATTTTATGAATCGCACACAACATATTTGTATGGCCTTTCTCGTGAGTGTCGGCCTTCATAGCAGCGAATGCTGCCTGCCGTGAATACTATTGGTAATAATTACTGTCATGGCAATTTGCTTGTATAATATAGTACGAGTTTAGCCAATCTTGCACCATTTAGTACTTATTTTACTGAGTTGTTAATTGCAAGTACTTTTTGATTTCTATCGTGCCGTTGGGTTCGGTTATTTTTTCCAAAAATCACGGCGTTCACGCTTATACGTCTTTTCTCACATATAATAGCTATGTGAGTTACGGTGATAGGCTACTTTGAACCATAAAATTTTCAAAATATAAAAAAAAATCAACACTTCTAGCCCTATTATTTGATTAATTTTAATTTTATGAGCTATAGCTACGCAATTTAATAATCATTCACGTATGAAATTTCGATTTGGCATATCAATCACAACCACAGGTAAGAAAATGTTGGAACACGTCCTTCGCATTTATACGGCTTCTCCCGTCCGTCAACGATTTCAGTGATGACGATTCTCCGCCGCATTTTCAAGACCAAAATTTAGTTTATTGTTGTTTCTGTCATATTACGAGTAAATGCCAATATTTAATTTGAACTTCTTCAATATCATCGTGACCTGATTTACTGCAGGTAAGGCAAAACGCCGAATCACAACTTTCGCATTTGTA
>JAHWFP010197377.1:0-10149 GCA_023313725.1 Lithobius niger
TTAGCAGTAGCCATTTATGGATATTACTGATATTACTGTATACAGTACATTAATTTAATACGTCTTTAAACCTACATCTTAATTTATTTACTGTAAATTGCATATAGTATTCTCCGTTTAATTTGCTTCAGATTGGTAAAATTATCTCGCAACTAAAGCAAAGTGAAAAGAAACGAAAGCAAAATGAAAAGAAACGAAACCAAATTGAAAAGAGACTAAAGCAATTTGAAACATAACGAAACCAAAATAAAAGAAAACGAAAGCAAAGTAAAAAAGAACGAAACCAATTTATAAAACCTGTACTCGTAACGACAACCCGTTTTAAACTTGAATGTTGGATTTAAAAAAATAATACGTGCTCATCCAGTTCTGATCTTTCTTAAAATTATTTTAATGGCCTAAAATGGCCTTTATCATAATCCTGAATTATGATAAAGTTTAAGCAACAAATTTTGTATTCTTATCGTGATCAATTTGTTTTAGAGACGCTAAATAGGTTTCATCCCCATGATGCTTTGTGCTTCCTGTTACTTGACGACAGCGCCCTCTGGCGGTAAATCGCTGAAAGCAGGTACTTCTTTCGTCCAAATGTTTACCGTTGCCAGAGAAAAAGTAGTACTACCCATATATTCTTCTAGCCTGATTTGTACACTCAACTAAAACCATTTTGTTATGTGCTGATGGGGAAGGCATGGGCCGCATTTTTCAGTTGCAAGTCTGATTTGACTTTATCCAGCGTGTTAGTTATACTTATTTGTATTCATGAAAGTATTTTTAACCAGCATCATACCTTCTTATAGTGTCCGCGGCCTATCTTGAGTTCTCCGCAGAACGAACAAAGATAATTGATTGTACGTTTTCAGTAGCAGAGTGCCTTGTTGATTAAACCCACGCCCTCCAGGAAGACGTAGCCCCTCACAAAATACTTGCAGGACTCAAGATACACCGCGCACACAATAAATTTATAATTGAAGAATTTACTGACTGAGCTATCATCACACGAAAATCAGAACTTTTTAAAAATCCTCCTGAGGTGGGTTTGGCCTACTGAGACATTTTTTTCCCTGGCAGTGGCTATGGTGCCACTGCCTCGAGTCATTCAAGAAAAAAAAAGCCCGTTTGTTGATATTTTGCCACAAAATTAGGGGACCATAATCCTTCAAATCCGTTCTCAATCTCTGCGTAAATGTTTGGCTTACAATTTAAAATGAAATTATATTTCACAAAGCTAGAGTCCACATCCGTAACCACCATTCCGTCCAACCCCCTCCAAAAAAATATAGTAACAACAAAAAAGGACAACGCAGACCCGTCCAATACACTACGACCCCGCTCCATCTCCGCCACCACTTGCCAAGCTACTCAACTGATGGTACACAACTTTTCTCTTGGGGCAAAACGTGCCTAAAGTGGTCCCTGTTCACCAACTTCCCGACTGGCCTCTGCATCCACCAGACTACCTCTGGCTACTATGATATAATATTGCAGTGTTCACACTGTTGTGCTGGACATTTTGTGCTCATGCAACTACGAAAACATGTATCAAAAGCAGTGATATGTTTTTTACACCTTTGAGCAACATTTATTACGTTTTAAAAATTTTTGTTTGACAACTCTCGTGGCAAGAGTTAGACGTAGTTGCAGTTCGATGAGGCCTACCACAAAGTTTTGTCACAGGCTGGTGCACCGTGCTACATCTGTATTTGTGGAGCTAATATAATGAATTTGATCTTAAACACGCAAGATGGTGTACGAGGTCACAATAAAGCGTGCACCTTCAGGCAATCAGACTCAGGCTCAATCATGTAATAGTTGGGGTCTAATAGGGAGACATCTCGGTAACCAAGCATTTTTGGATAGGTGTCGTATAGAACTTCTTGACTTGTCTTTACCTCCTTAGTATGCCCTGAAAGTTTGTCGGTTTTATTCTGAAACACCATGTAAGAATCTTGCTGAAATAACGGTATGCCAAAGTGTGACGAATCAGAAAATAACAAGCGGCTACAGCGACTACCTAGTCGCATCCGGTCTTCTGTACAGTTCTGCCACTACCAATAGTGAGGCACACTTCTCTACCACGCATTGCAACGGCTATCTCTATTATATAATCTAAAAGCAGTACCCATCAGAATTGGCCGTTAAAAATGTGTGAGCTTTTAAGCCTATTTTACATTTTAGGCATAATTGTTAGCGTTTAGGCCTAATTTACAACTTTAATTTCATAAGTAGTAACTAACGGAGATTTGGATTGTATACAGTAAGCCTATTCATTTTTGCAACACGGTATGCCTCCGGGCACAGAGTTACAATTTTACAACGTAATGCGCACCGTAACCTATATAGATCAATGGTAGTAGGGAAGGGACAGGAGAGATGCTGTTGAGAAAGCCAGCAGCGACTCGTAGCAACTTGACGTTGCCATGGTTACGTGATTTTAGACCTAATTTTCATTTTTTAGGCCTAATTTTTTAACTGCAGTTTTAGTTTCGTAAGTAGCAGATAGGCCTAATGGAGAATTTGATTCGACCGTAAGCCTATTGATTCATGCAACAATGCGACAAGACTCTTTTAAACGAACTAAAACGTCTTTGTTTTTACGGCTGCGTTAATGCAAATCCTTAGGATTTCAATTCGACGATGAAGTGTTATTATTTAATTTAGTTACATCGAAGAAGTCTATTAGCTATAAGGAGGTAACGATGTTTTAATTTGCCATGTTATTTAACTAACTTTTGACACTGAATCTAACGTTGTAAACAGTGGTCGTCTCTATCTGGTACCGTTGCGAAGTTGAAAAAAGCGGCGACGGACGGACAAAGTCGTTGCAATAGTCTTCTCAGCCAGTACGGCTGTACAGAAGACTAAAAACGAACACAGTTAGTATTTGAAAGGTAAGGTGTACTGAATCGTGGTCAAAAAACCGAAGGAACACGAATGAGCTTTTCTTTTACGGTAAGGATAAATGCCGTGATACCACAATGTTGCTTTAGCGGTTAGTTCACGTGATACCTTACCGTTATCACGTATTCAACCGTTAGACTCATCACTGAAACTAAAAGAGGTCGCTGAACCTACATCAATACTTAGCTAAATGACATTGTAAGTGCTTGCTAAGGAGATGGACGATTATTCATAAGACACAATGCTCAATCCTAATTCACCTCTTACTGTACAGCTAGGGGACTGCACACTTAGCATTACATATTAGGTGCTAGGTCAAGGTTTATCCCCTTGTCCTGCCCTGATCAGCTCTGGTGGTTCGACTTGCAGGTCTGACCACCACACACCAATTAGCTCGAGCTGTCGAAGCTGTCCCGTTTTATACCCAAGCGGGCCGGGGCAGAACAATAGGCTCTTGCCTGAGGCATTACGTCACGTGACGGCGAACTGGCGCGATCCGGTCCTGACTGGTAGAACAATAGGACTGGCTCGCTTACCCGGATGTTGGCGCCGGGCCAGCTGCCATGTGTGCATGGTAGCTAGCGGCGCGTAGCATCCATGTTAACGGCAAGGTGCACCGCACGAGGGGCTAACTGCGTGCGTGTGCATTGCCGTACATGTAAGCACGTTACAACATCACTGAAAAAAGGTAAGAAATTAATCATCACCTATTATCACTATCTTGACAAACCCAGCTGTACGAAAAGCTGTACAAAACAGATTTTACACTTTAGCTTCCTCAAAAGTCTTCTAAAATCTTACGTAAGTTGTATTTATGCTTGACATGCTGTAGCTATCCTGCGTCAATACTTTCTAAGTAGATTTTTTTATAATCGGAACCAAAACTTAACTCCAAATAAAGTCAACACCGTAAGCACAGTGCTCGTCAAGAGCAGTGCTGGTCAGAGCAGTGCTGGTCAAGAGTTAACATAACGGACGATACATTAAGAATTCCATGTTCCCTTGCCAGGAAAGGCTAAGAATTTCAGCAGCACCCTGACCCACATAGCCTTAAGTGCATACCAAATTTGATCACAATCGGTTTCAAAGAATTCACTTGGAAAGACAGTTAGACATAGACAGAGAGTGTAAAAGTCAAGCTATAAATGTCCAGACATCTGCTTCGTAAAAATTTTAATAAACTTTAAAAAAAATTACGATAATGGACAGCTTTGTTATTTGTTTCTTTATATTTAGAAAGCAAGATGAAGATCATTGCAGCTGTTTTACTTGTTACCTTGACCTTTGCCGCAGCTGGAGGATCTCTCGTGGAAAGTGAGTATATATTTTCTGGGGATTGTGGAGGGGGGTGGTGAGTTACTGAGGAGGTACGAAATAATGAGGCAAATATTCAAATTGGTGTGTCTGGCACTTTGCTGGTTCAGGGTCAAATTCCCATGCTACTGGGGACATGCTGAAGAGCGAATTCCCATGCTACTAAGTTGAGTAGGATATCCAAGGTGAGAACCCATGAGAGGCAATGGGTTAGAATCTCAAATAAACTACATTATTAACACCGTTAATCTCATCTCACAATTCACGTTCGAATCATCATCTTACAGAAATAACATCACAGAAACGGCTGTTGGATATTCCCAAGCATATTCCCAAGCACATTCCCAAGATGGGCAAGTATTGCATGTCCTCAAAATAGCACACTGATAACAGTTGTGGGGTCAACCATGTTTGATGCTTCATTTTCAAGGCATCCATGACAAACAGTCAGTTGTTAGATTAGCCTTGTCGGGGGTATACAATGCATATCAAATTGGAGTAAACATTCAGTAGAGCCCAGCCCTGAACAACGCAAAGCTGCATTTACTAGAACGCCTTTTGTGTTGTCAAAAACCCACAGCAAGGTCTTCTGGTCTGTTTGAAGGACAAATCGACGGACATACAAGAATTGGTGGAATTTCTTGACTCCAAAGACCACCGCTAACCATATTTCGGGGGGGGGGCCCACACAGACTAATTTTAGTGGAAGGTTTGGGTCATAGTTAACAAGACATTAAACTTCAAAAATGCTTCACGAGAGTTAGTCACAACTTCTGAACATTCTTTTATCTCACACCAGAGTGATGCTTTGGACTAAAAAGCTTACTCAGTTGACTCGGCATAGGATATAAGCTTGGCACAAATTTCTTATACTGGTTTAAAATCCCTTCGTATGTCTTCAATTCATTAATGTTAGTGGGGTAAGGCACTCGTCAAATAGCATTCAAGATTTCAGGCTAGTTGGAAATATCATTTTTATCCATTTGAAAGATATTCTGACTGTGTGCAGTTCAGACAATATCAGGGACGGCTCAAGAAAATTTAGGGCCCTACGCGGATTCAGTAACTGGGGCCCCCAGGGTCATACGGGTAGCATTAAAAGCATTTTCTTTCCGATCGTTTCATTCGTGTTCGATTCGAATCAAGGACCACGCTAGTAGTCCGCCCGCCAAGTTCAATAATTGTCACACTTCATTGTTACTTCATTGTAAGAAAGTCGTTGTTTAATTCCTGCATTGTTGTTGCATGGCCACTAGCTTTTGGTACTTTAACAGAAACCAGAGCTGAGCGTATTTCACGATGGCGAGGATAAATACCTATGCGGCGAAACAGCTTGAAAATTGTTGAAAATGGGCAGTCTTTGTGCCCTGACAAGCAATAGTTGTATTTCAATCACGTGCATAATACACGTGATCAAAGACGCAATTTACTGTATCAATGTCGTAAAAGTACGTGAAGATCGTTGATTTCAGCTGACTACTATATACTGACTACTGACTACTAATTCCGCTCATATAAAATAAATTATGCAACAGATACGAATGAAATTGGGTATTCAACACTCTTTTAACTGCAATACGTGCCTTTTAACGTTTGACGTTTGGGGGCCATTAAATAAATAGATTGCAGTAATTTGTAATGCTATTTTTCGGTATGTTGCCAAAACTCCGCCGGTGATCAAAATAAGCATTACTCGTTATTAGTGTTAACGAGTAACAATGCAAACGAACTGCCAGAAATAATCGGCAACACAACATTGTTGATAAAATGCACGCGCTGCTTGTTTGTAGTAGGGCGTATGGCTTCGGGCCACTAAGTTCTTAACAAATTTGCAGTCCGCGCTACTTACTGTTGGTTGAATGGAAATAAATCAGCAAACGCTTTAATTTATATGATTGAAGTCCTCACTCCAGCAAAACTAAAAAAAAAATCAATAACTCCGTTCGTATTCAATATTTTTCGACCAAACTTGCCCGGATAGTAGATGAATGGGCAGTGGCAAAAATAAGAAGCCATAAAAAAAAACTACAAAAGAAGTGATATCTAAAACAAAAGCCACAAGGGTGAAAGAACCCGCCAAGTTTCAGCCAATCAAAGTAGTGATATCAGAGCCAATAAGGCTGCCACCAAGTTACTACATTAGTTGCCGATCTAATCCCACCGACTACTTCACACGTTAAATCAAAAACTTTACCATTGCTACCGAAAGTAGCAATGGTCAGGTTTTTGATTTAACCTTTGATCTAATACTCGGTAGGATTAGCTTGTCAACTAATGTAGTTACTTGGTGGCAGCCTTTTAGGCTCTGATATCACTACTTTGATTGGCTGAAACTTGGCGGGTTCTTTCACCCTTGTGGGTTTTGTTTTAGATCATTAAACAATCATCTTACATTATAAACCACAGTCTCATAGCAGAAATGAAGCAACGACGACCCTCGGAAGGAGAAACCCTACAATGAAAACGGGTGAGTGTGTCAATTCTTTGGCTAGAAGTTGAAAGTGGTACGTTGTTGCCTTGAAGAGAAGTTGAATTTAGCACATTGTTGCCTCGAATAACAATTGGATCTGCGTGGTCATCGCAGAGGTATGTCTTAAATGACGTCATGCACAAAGGATAGTTAGTTTTCACACGGTACGGATTGCGCAAGCCAAAGCTATAAATTCAGAGTGACGTGGAGGGCCTGAATGGCAAATATCAGTGTGTGGGGCAGTGCGTCTACGAGTTGGAGGTTCCTTTTGTGGGGAACGCCCATGTGTGGCACAGTGCTTCTGTTAGCCCTGCTCTTAAGAAAATAAAGACATTGGGGGGGGGGGGGGGCGGGCCCAATCAAAATCCCGGGGGCCCTGTAGTATGACTATTGGAGGGCATTGCTATGACTATTTGACCCGTGTGGAGGGCATTGCGTCTTTGACCAACAAGCATATGATTACCCAGTAACTGAACAACTACATCGCAAATAACAACCAAGCTCACTCAACGTTCAGGCAACGGAGATAAATGACGTCACAAGCCAAAACGATAAACAGGGAGAGGGGCAGTCCGTCCGTCTGGGTAACAGGATAGGAAGGGGGGAGAGGGGAGGGTGAGGGCAGGGAGATGATGGGATGAAAGGGGTGGGAGAAGATGGGAGGAAAAGGGAAACTTACAGGAAGAAAAATACCCAGTAACAGTTAATGTTCACGCAACACCGACCCAAAACTGGGAAACAACCACGGGCCAAACCAAACCACGGGCGAAAGAAAACCCCCGGGCGAAGCCGAGTACGATGCTAGTATTTCATACAGGCCAAGCCAATATCCATTTCACTTTTTCTTTTATCACCATAAGAATGTGAACCACAAAAACAGTAAATAAAGTTGCAAAAATGATAAATTATAGCCACGAAAACAGAAGAAAAAAACTGCAAACAAAACTAAGCCTAACAGCAAACAAGAACCACATTAAAAAAGAAAAAAACATATTTCCGAAAGGGTGAAAGAAAAGTAAAATAAAATAAAAAAGGAGAAACCAGACCACAAAAAAAACCGGGGGGGGGGGGCCCCTTAACAAGAAAGGAACATCCATTTCGTCTTTTTCATTTCCTATCAGACTGCCTCCTACCGACGAAAATACCAGGCCCAAGTACCACTAGTTTCGGTTTCGGATCGTACAACGCATCGACCATTCGAACCACATCATTCCCGAACTTTCAAAGCACTACCTCAGATTCTCACTTACAGTAAAATGTGATAATCTACCTTCTCACTACGGTAAGATGAGTGATCCCGCTCCATCGTGGGAACCTTTTAATCCGGAAGCTCTACGCGGTCGCATTGCTCGCGTGCCCTTGAGACGGTTCTGGGCAATATCTGTCGTTTCTAACTTGCACACCGCCTTTCTGCAGGTAGGACAATACTGTACACGTTGTTGCATCGTGCTCCTTCCCCTTTCCAGATATTAGGATGTCATCATAAAAAGGGTGAGTCCAGGAAATTTTGTAAAGAAGAGCCTTCACGCGTTACTGAAAAATTCCAGGAGCACTAGTCAGGCCTAAAGGAACCCTTTGCCACCGAAATAATCCTTTACAGGTGTTTATTGTAAGGAATGGCTTAGGGTCCTCATGCAATTCTATATGCAAGAATGCGTCTGACAAATCAATGAGCGCGAATTTGTCGTAGTCAGCCAGCTCACTATACAAGTCTTCAAGCTTTTGGTGTAGGATGGTGTTCTGCGACCGACTCTGGGTTACCTGTGATCAAATAGTCACCGACTACGAGTGCATCCTCATTGGGCTTTAAAACAAGCACAACTGGTGTCGCCCCAAAACTGCAGGTTTTAAAATCATTGCATTTTGTAATGCATTTTACTACATTAAAGATTTAGGTGCCTCAGGGAGTAACTAGCCAGTTCGAGGTTTTGGAGTAAATATGGCATGTTGACAAGAATGCATCCTCTTTTATTACATTGGTTATTTGGTATATGCACACGATCTGGTCATGTCACCAGGCGAAACCATTAACACGGATAGGGGCTGACTTGCGTCACCCTCCATGAACCAACAAGGTATACATCGGTCTTACATACAGGGTGAGGCAAAAGTCTGACCACACGCAAATAACTGCCGTTATAATGGTCCTATGTTAATTCCGAAGACATATTTGTAATGTAAGTCAAATATGGCGAAGCCAATGAAGACATTTTCAATGACCTTGAAAACAGCATTCAAGGTCATTCACATTCTATCTTCCAAACGGCACAAAATACGGCACAAAAGTGAATTACGAAGTTGTGCGAGAGCATTAAACATGACAAACTACGAAAACAGGTTGAAAATCGAAGCATAATTACAATAGTTAACGAGAAAAACAAAATAGCAACAATGTCTTCCCTGAACGTGTTAACTGCCATGCAGTGAAGCCTAGGGACTGGCTCTACAAGCGAGTGTATGAGTTCCAAGCCTTTCCCGCCTCAATGAGTGCAGTTAAATTTCAGATTCCAGTAAACGAAAACGGATACGGATTTGGCCTAAATAATGAGCCATCATTCATAACACAGAAAGTCAAGTTCGGTATGTGATTACTTTCCAATTTTACATTTACTATTTTTTGGGTCGAAGCCTAATGCCATTTTTAGTGATTTCCAACCCGGTCGCAACAATCGGCCAGCAATGAAAAAAACGTATTGTCGTTGCGAATGTTCTTTCATCCAAAGGTGGAAAAAACCTTGGACAGTCGAATACCCACACTTTTCACAGCTTTATAAATCATCATGGAATTACAGATTACTTCCAGTAAAGGGGAAATTACAAGTTTGTGGTGAACAGGAAGCAATTGACAAGATACATTTGCGTCACTTGCTCACTGGTAGAGGTAAATTTATATTTCTGTCGCCTAGGACTATGCAGTATACCCTACTCCCCCCCCCCCCCCCCCCCCCCCCCCAAAAAATGCTTTCATCGGCTTTTTTTTCCAGGAAAAACGTAGGATAGGCCTGCGATCAAAATACGCTGAAAATAGGTGGGCGGTTGGGAAAATAGGGAGGGTGCATGGTTTAAATGTTTGGACATTCGTATGCGTAAATAACTTGTTTTTGGAGTGGGGGGAAAGGACTGCAAGGGACATGAATGAAGGTGCCCCCAAAGAAAGAGGCGACAAATCTTTGTACAAAATCCATTTATCCGATGTTTTCTCCAAATGCTTTTTTCTTTATGGTGCTATACATTTCAAAAGACAAGAAAAATAATTTCACCTTAACAATGAAGTGGTCATTCGTTTTCTAGCAGCAGGGGATTATAGAGTGGGGTGCAATTTTTCGATCCCTTCTCAGAAAAAAATGTTTATTTAGGCATACAGATGCCGGCACTTATAAACTATGCGGTGCCCCCTTATTATGCCACCAGCCTACCTTATTTTCAGAGTATCTTAATCGAAGGTCTATCCTGCATTTTTTTTT
>JAHWFP010197380.1:5342-21608 GCA_023313725.1 Lithobius niger
CGTTGAGAATCATTGTAGTTGGAATCATCCCCCCCCCCCCCCCCCAACACCTTCACCCCACTTGTCGTCCTTGCTGGCCTGAGAGAGTAGACTATGCCCACTACAGTTGCAGGAAGGGAAAAAAACTTTCCTAAAATGCTTTGCTCTTCTGTGCAGCTATTAAAACAACTAACGTTCGGAACTCGTCTTTGCGTTTAAACGAAATGCAAACCATATATGAGCCAAGTGGCTTTTGAAATTTCTGAAACTACACTTACAACGATTTTTTTTGTTAATTCGTAGGCTTCCCGCTAACATCTCAACCTTCCCGGTATCCTAGATACCAGGATACGGAACTTTTTCCAGCCCTGGTGTAGCTCCTCAAATATGCTTTGTAATTTTGGTGTGTTTTGGCAGTAAAGTAGTGCTCCAAGTGCGTTCACAACCCTGCAGTAGCAGATCAGGAAATACATTATCAGTACCTTCCTAAAGCACCGAACAGAACGAACCAAACGCACCACTGTTGGTGACAGTTCAGCTCATTCCCTACTATAGCCGTGTTGATGTGGCTTGCTTATGTCAATAATCGTCGGCGATTAGTCTGTGTCCGGCAAAACCGTTACCTTGCACATGCTCAAAAGCACCACCACTGGCAATCACCCACAACCACCTCCGCGAGATGGTTTGCAATTTGGCATTGCTCGGGCCTGGTCACATCCATTAGCCTAGCCTGGTCCAATCAATTAGCCACGTCTGGTCACGATAAAGGTAGGCCGTAACGAGTGCTCTGTTGAGCTTGTTGATTTTGCTGAGCTGTGCTTGCAGTTTTGTAAGGTTACTAAACGGCTGACGCAATGTGACTGCGCACGCGCGGCATCAAGTTTGGACCTAAACTGTCTCTAACAGTGGTGGGTACTGTTTGTAAGTTGCAAAACGAAAAAAAAAACTGTTGCTTCATGAATTGGGGCAAATATGAACACATTCGGTAATTTTGAAACAGGCGGGGTAAAATGAAACACCATACAATTTAATGTTCTTTCAATGGTTAGATGTCTGTTGGCCGTCAGGTTTAGTAGCAGAGTCTAGTTGAAATGCTACATGGGCTAGTACACCATTATAGCCGTCAGAAGATGGCCTGTAGGCAATGTATAAATACAGTATAACCTCGTTAATAAGAACTCCGATAACAAGAATTCCCGCTTAATAAGAACGTTTTTCAAGATTTTGGTTGGTCAGCTACTCAGTCATCACTAAAAATATACGGCTATAACGAACTCTGTTAATACGAAGAACGTATAAGACGAACAAATATTTACAATTCTAGCTTATTTTTACGAATTTGCTGTTCGTAACGGTTTCTTTTTCCTCCCCCTTGAATTTTGTTTTGTTTCAAGAAAACGTCAATTGCTAGTTGACTCCATCTTGGAAAGTGATAAAGAGTTTTGTCTGTTTGCGCAAATGCGAAATGAAAAGAAAATACTGTATACCGGTAAGCTACATTTTTTTTAAAGTTGCAGTCCAATTTCTCTCGTCCGTTTAATAAGAACTACGGTTAATAAGAACATTTTTAGCAGTCCCCTTAAAGTTCGTATTAAAGAGGTTTTACTGTATGGCAAAACAATTATAACCGATCCGTGGCATCCGGTTTAATGGCAATAAGGGGCACTAAATTGTGATGCACGTCTCAGCTACAATATCTGATCTAGCAAAATCACAATACCATTTCTGTTTGATGGAATGATGGGCTGCAGAATTGGTTTATGATGACATCTTCAACGCAATTCTTCTTAAATGAATTTGTTTTACTTCCACCTGGTATAGCCCAAGGTTCTCTTAAGACCGAGGGTACACAGAGGTTTCTTATGTCGCTTTACCTTAACGTCGACTTGATCTCGCGTCGCTTAGGAGAGGTGGTTACGCGGACATTCAAGTTGGAGTGAGTTGAAACGGGGACACGGTGGTTCCTGATAAGTTGATATAGCATCGCTCTGAGTTTTTGACTTTGTTTTAATGAAGTGACAGGTTCTGCCCTGGCTTCATGACATTTACGAGCACTCGTTTCGACCAGTCAGAGGAAAGCAATCCTTAGATCGACGTAGAAAATAGGTTTTAGGTGGGTACACTTACGTTGCTAAAGCACTTTAACTCCTTACGTCGACTTAATGAGGTGGTTTGAGATAAAGCAACTGGAAAGTGGTTTTAGGTGGTTACACGGACGTTCTTAAGCACTACATCGACGTAGGTTTTTAAGATAAAGAAACGTAAGAAACTTCCGTCTACCCTCGGTCAAAGTTTGTGATTACTGGATGTAGTGTGTGCTTGGAGTGTCTCGCTGTGCAATGCATTTTGAGCCAGTCATAGCCTGCTGACAGTTGACTGGGCCCCACTAACTCCAGAAAACAACTGACTGTTGAAAATTTGCTTAGAGAATGCGTGGAAAATGTCTCTTGACTTTGAAAATAACCGTAACGAAGGTGAATATGAACTTGGATTGTGCTTTGTAAGTAAACTTGTACCTCATGGCTTCAGATACTGTGCTCTGGATACTGGTTTAACATTTTTTTTAAGCAGACTATGGTTGTAGGACCTCTAATCACTAGTTTAAAATCAAAAGCAAAAATTGTGTCGCAAGGTGTCAGTTTTGTTTGTACAGTGTAATTTAGGCTATAACAAGAGATAAGTCCGTCACCCCATTTGCAGTGTTGGTGGCTAGTTTGTATATGGTTCGTACCAACCCTCTATAATGTCGGTCGCCACTCGCCATTTGGCGAATGAAAATCAACAGTTGGCGACTTAGAATTTAGTCCTACTCACCAAAATGGATGCTCAAATTGCGATATCTCTGGAACCGTCTAAACTAGAGACGAACGGTTTGCGGTGTTATGCTCAGGTTTACAAGGGCTATATAAGAGCCTTTTCTGCAATCGTACTGGGGTAAAAGAAAATTTTACAACTCTATAAATGCATAAATTAGAGAAACCATGCATTGTGCAAGACGTATTTCGTATGTGGCACGCATGAATTCTGAAGTGACGAGTACTTTTTTTAAGGTCTACTGGCCAAGTGGCGACTACAACTGGAATGACATTCGAGAGGGTTGGTTCGTACAGATACTGGAAACTACCTAGAAAAAAAATTCCGACATTGGAAAATTCTGAAATATACTTAAAATTTATTTTTGATACTAGAAAATACTTAAAAATTTTAACTCTAGCTAAACTCCCGGTTTCAAATATGTTGTAATTGCTTTGTAAAGGTTTAGTTTTACAAATTGTATTGAGTAGGTTAGCTCTGTCATCAGTTTTTGTTTGGCGCGCTCTCTGTACAGGTGGACTACTTCCTGTTCCGGAAGTAACACCGCACGCTGCTCGCCATTCCTTGCGTATGTTGTCAAAGTTTACGGTGTTTAGCTTCTACTGAAAGATCGATAAAACTTCATATTATAATATACTGAAAAATACTTTAAAAAAAAAGTTTTGCGTTGTACAAACCATATTTCTAGTATTGATGCTTGACAGCAAACTGTCCTTCGGGATGGTGACTGTCTTGTGGCCATGGAGCTGCTTGATATTGTGCAGTATAGTCCAAACCACAGCATCATAAATCAACTTGCTCCCGGTCAAATGGCTGTTGATGGCAAGGCAGTGCATATTCCATAACCTCTTCTGAGCCACTATTGGCATGGAAAGTGGAGATAGACCATGCAAAGTACATAATTAGTTTCACATGAACCTTGTGTCGTCAAGGTGGGAGGCTGCTCTTCCGAGTTAGGCTATAACTAGTGCTGTAGATTTCCTTGTTTTTATCAGTAGCATGGTTTGCCCTCAGGAGCTGCCATTCTGCCATAGGCCTACCCCTAAATATAACTAAATTTTTTAAATGGTAAACTGATAGACTGGTAGACTGGTAGACTGATTCCAAATCATGTAAGAAATCTGTTAAAACGGTCAACATTTTTATTATTAAAACAACCGTGTCTTTTGTACCAAAAATACAACTTGGCTTTCAATATTTGTAAATCAGGCCAGATAGTTTACTAGCCGTGACTGGTCTACAAGTCTACACTAATTTCTGGTCTGGTGCAAACTTCTGTCCTGGTGGTGTAAACACTTGGGAATTCTTAACCTTGAATTGTGTTGGAAGTTGATTTATTTTTTAGGGGAGGGCGTCCTACAACTGAGTGTTGCTACAGCCAGTGGCGGATTTAAGGAAGCAGCCGGGGGAGGGGGGGGGGGCCAAAGCCCTATAAGGGCCCCTGCCTTCCTGAAATTCTGAGGACTTTTTTTTTTTAGCCAGTTGTAACCCAACAACGTTCATTGTTATTAGTTCTATTTTACTACTGATGATTGGGGAATTAAGGCCCCTTTTACCACGAAGGCCCATAAAGGTCCTTTTACGTCGAAGGCTGGGGGGGGGGGGGGGCAATTCACGGAAATAGTTGGCTGTATCGTTGATCCCTTGAATTTGTTGTCAGCAGCTGACAGGAAAAGCGTAAAAAGATAAATTTAAGTGGTAATGTTTATTGACACATTTGACTGAATTTGCAAATGTCGGTTGTAAAAAAAAAAAAGATTCTTGGGTGTCGCATGCATTAGTCGTTGCACCAATGCGTAATCAGTGTTGCCTTTAATCCAGTCTGAAAATATGGCACTGTTACTTGTACCAGACATATGAAAGGCTCAACACTGGCACCACAGTTAATCAATGAACATTTTTCATCCTTAAAATAATTATTTGGGCTTTGGAAAGTTCACGACAAATTTTCAATTGTTGTTGGTTGATTTTGTGCAAACCCTGTCACAGTTGTTCTATAAATAAAAAATAATAAATTGGGGCCAGGTTTCCAGTCGAGTCTGAAAAGTTGGTCGGCCTCCTTTTTTCGAATGCTTTAAAAAAATGTGAGAACTTAGAAAAATAACAGTGGCTTGGTCTAAAAACAATTTCAGGTTGTGTATTTATTTAGCGCTCCCCTCAACATTTATTGTAAGGTTGTTCTGATGAAAACACATCGTTTCGGTAAATAAATCTGGATATCAGTGCATTAGAATTTCTCCCTTTATTTTTTTTTACCGATACAATGCACCCAAATAGCAGAATTTGTGCGACATGTCACAGACAGTGGAAGGCGGCTGTGGATAGATTTTACCCAAACTTCCATTAGTTTGTCAATTTTTTGACTGATGTCGGTATTACACCATACTATTTCAATCTTTAAATACACAGTTAATTTTCGTACTATGAAACACCATAATGTCAACAAAAGTCAGGAAAGAATTACCGCCAACTATCTAGGCCCGCTACCGAAATACAGGACGCAACGTTGCCAGCCAAATTCAAATGCGATAGTTCGTTGAACTGGAGTGGAAAATGTAGAAAGTCCGAGCTATATCCTTGTGGCCCAAAGAAGATAACAGCTCAAGCTATCGAAAATTCGCTGGACAATTAATCGTCTTGAAGACACCTTTCCGTGGCTTTAAGAGTCGCATCAATAAATTAAAGTGCACGGACGTTATGTATTGAAAACCAAATACCATGTGGATACCCAGATGATAAAACAGATTAGCTGCTGACAGTTTTATTTCGACACTGTTGGAGTTGCTTACAGTGGCTGAAAATATTGCTACTGAGCAACGCAGTAACATTAGTACGTTGTGTTCTTTGCGTGCAAGTTGGGAAATGGCACAAAGGCTTATCCTGAACGAGAGGAGTATCTATGTCCCTGTGACGAATCAGTGGAAGTGGTATTACGCTGCAGCTTTAATAGGGTTTCAGCTACAAAGAAAAATTTATTCCTATATTTTTTTATGATTTCTGTACTTGCAGTGGATTTAAAAAACGTGCACCTCGTGCTATTAAGGAGATCAAGAAATTTGCCGAGAAGCAGATGGGTACCCAGGATGTACGAGTAGACACTCGTCTTAACAAGCACATCTGGTCCAAGGGTGTCAGGTAATATATTTTATTTTAATTATTGTTAAGGCTGTAGGCTTATTACTTTTTCAGCTGAACGTCGAACAGTGCCGAATGAGCAAAATGTAGACTGCTAAACCAATTATTGTTTTAAAAAAAAGTAGAAAAGTTTTGAAACCGGCTTAGCTTACATGAAATGTGATGGCTCTTACCAGGTACGAGGTGCTTTACAAAATTCACAAACCACAAAAAGTCTTTTGTGAAAATTCACAAAAGTTTTCAGAAATGTGTTCAAATTAACTAATAACAGCCTGGACACTTCATCCGTAGGCCTGTGTCTTTGTCGGCTTAGGTACGACTAAATCCGTCGTTTCGTTTCTAAGACATTGCGGATATGCCCCTAGGAGGAGGAAAGGCTTTACAAATTTAATTTATGTTTAGTAGCCGAATGAACTACATCACAACATTCCTTGCTCCTCCATCTTTCCATGGATGCTAAATGTTGGTGGACAAATGCAACGTAGGCTGAGAAATAAATTGGAATTGCACAAATAAAAAAAATCCACACGAAAACGTTCAGTCCCGTTACATTCAGCAGCATAACAAACATAGCTATAAATAAACCCACGTAAAATAAGTCTTGGAGCCTTTCGTGGGTACCTTGCTGTACAGGGTGGTCCACAAAAAACTGACGACCCAAGATTTTCTAAGTCCAACTTTTCTAGTTAGCACTCCTCAAAACCAATAGGAGGGCAAATCTTCCCGGGGCGTCGGACGAACGTCTAACTGGAAAATCGTCTAAGGGGATAATTGTCTAAAATCTGCCTAAATAAAAAATCTGGAAAACCATCTAAACGGAATATCGTATAATGGATAAACGTCTAACTGGATTAACGTCTAACTGCGGTTTCTGATGTTATATGTATAGCCGCAGCGAGCGAGGCAGGGATTTTAGACGATTTTCCATTATACGAATTTCCAGTTAGACGCTTTTCCATTATACGAATTTCCTGTTATATGATATTCCGTTATACTGTTTTCCGTTATACGTTCTTCCAATTATGCAATTTTCCAGTTAGACTATTATCCCTCGCCCCAATCTTCCCATTTCATTACATTTAATTTCTGTCCTGTCCTGGTTTTGAGGGGTGCTAACTAGAAAAGTTGGACTTAGAAAATCTTGGGTCGTCAGTTTTTTGTGGACCACCCTGTATTGAGCATTGTTTGCTTGTATTAAAAATTAAGTCAAGAAGCTGATTTTTGGTTTCTCCGATAAAATGAATTTTGGCTGCCTCAGAAACTCTGGATAAATGCTACCAAATGAAGTAAAAGTAGCGCAGGCCGCAAGGTCGGTACATATGCCGATCAAGCCATCTCTGTGAACCAATTCATCTTTTTTTGAATTAGGGTACCTCTTTTTTTTTGGGGGGGGGGGGGGCTTGTGTGGGTACAAAACTAGCTGGGGCACCAAGTTTCTTTCTGTCGCTCAGATTTGCTGACATGGCACTGATGCAGATTAATTTTTTTTTCAATAGCACACTTGCTAAATTTGGGACGGTGTGCTGATTGATTTGATAGGAATAGGAATGACGCCCATCGTTACGTTTTAGAACATGAAATATAGAGGTCATATAAGTTTAGGACCTATATTATACAAAAGCTGTCAATATCGGTGAATAGTTTGAAACTCAAACATGATGCGCAAGACTGAATGTTAACTGGTTAAAATTATTATTTTTGCTCCTGACAAAAGTTTGAACACGCCAAAAGGGCTTAAATTCCTTGAGAGTTCTCAGAAACACTACGGAAAAAAATCATTTTTGCAACGCATAATCTCAACTATCAAATATAAGTAAACAACATCAGCGAATTTTTGACACTTTTGAAGGAAAGGTGTGACTTTCTCTTCCTAAACTGTCTTCGTCAGGCTCTAGGTTGTGTTATTTTACTAGCTCACATAACGCACTTGCTCATTGCTTTTCAAAAGTTGCCGCGATCATAGCCTCCGATACTCGTCAGGCTCGTCACTCCATTTGTCGTAATGGAGTGATGAGCTTTACAAGTACTGGAGGCTATGATCGTGGCAACTTTTGAAAAGCAACGAGCAAGTGTATTATGTGAGCCTGCAAAATAATGCAACCTAGAGCTTGACAAAAGACCGTAGGAAGAGAATGTGACACCTGTCCTTCAAAACTGTCGAAAATTCGCTGAATATTGTTTACTAATCTATATTTGCGATTGTCATAACTTCTGGAAAACACACCACCACCACCAGGCAGAAACACAACAAATTTCCTTTGAATTTTCGATGAAGTCCACACCCGTTCACCTTCAGAAAAAATGTCAACCCATAAAACGTCCGAAAACGACATGTCTAAAGTTCGTGAATTCCAGATTTCAAAAACGCGCGCGAGAGTTTTCAGAGTTCGTTACATGCGGGATTACAGTAACTGATTTGCTAGTAACGGGAATTTTTGGTTTGTTCTTTTAAAACGGGATTTCGTTTTAAGTGATCTCGTTATAACCGGGAATTACTTTATTAGACTAGGGGTTGCACAGATAACGGTTCCATGTCATTTTTCATATGCTTGGACATTGGTAGCCTGTGCCAAAATAATTCTTTATAGCATTATGCAGCTGGTTTCAAATGAACTCTCTGTGTATTTGCCCTGTAAGAGACAAGCATTTAAAAGATCTTTTAAAAAATGGATGGGAAACACTGCGCAGAAAATTGTAATCTACATTTTTGGGTGATTTGTTTCATGTATTCTGTGTACAGTAGTGCTGATTTTCCGAACCCGGTTTACCTCTGGTTATCCTCTTGGCCTTTCTCGAGAAAGTTTCCCTGTTTTGGTTTTCAAAGACGCTAAGTCAAACTTGTTCTTTAATTTTCTTGCAGGGTAAAGCAGTTCCTCTACATAAAATTCCACTCAATTTATTGTTTTTTTGGCATGTGAATTTGGTTATTCCAACACTTCTTGGTCCACATTAGTTTAAATTACTAAGGTTGTAGTGTAATTTGGGTCGTGTGAAATTCGAGAGTTTGAGTTTGACTTCATTTTCTGAACTTAATTGACCTTTCGAGTTTAAAAAAGTTATTTTCGTCAATGGGTTGCAGCGAAATTCTCATTTACTTAAATTCTATGGAATTAGTGCTGTAAAAAATGTGGAATATACCTTGTATATAGGTTAACACAATTTCAGTTTAATAATATTGCAGGCATCTTCGAAATTCTATCCCCAAACGCTCTTGTCAATTACATAATATTTCGCAACATTTGATGTCCTTTACGTTCAAACACCTACGGCATGCATTGTGTGACGGTAACTGACAAAGCGTTACACGATTTCGTCAAGGTCCACTGAGACGGAAGAACATGGTTAGCCTTTCCGTTCTGTAGCTGTAGCTAGCAAATTGCTGTTGACTACTGGTAGAAGCTGTAATTGGCCTTTGATTGTCTGGGCATCTCATTTCTTGTCGGGTGGGCATATAGTGCAATGTATAGCTACTCGACCTGTACATGGTTTCATTTGTTGAATATAGGAATGTTCCATACCGTGTGCGAGTGCGTCTCAGCCGGAGAAGGAATGAAGATGAGGACTCCATAAACAAATTGTACACGCTAGTGACATTTGTTCCTGTAACTACTTTCAAAGGTGAGAATATTGATATACCGTAAATGTTAAGCTGGATCTCCATTGTAGTCTTTCTCTAATAATGGAAAAGATGTTTTCAAGCTACGTCTGCATCTATTAATTTTTTTATTGTTCCTGACAACTTTGCGTGAGTTTCCACCATTTTCTGACCGATTTTGACGCTGTGGTGCGCCATTTGAATTATCTCGACGCGACCTTTTCATTGGCCCAAAAGTCAACTCAGTAGATTATTTAGTGAAACAAGTTAAGATGTTGCTACTGTGTAACCCATAATGGTGTTTAAGGAAAAAAATAATCTCGCCTAAGATATTTGAGTTCTGGGTACCTACGAAACATTTTTAGCGTGGCCAGGCCTTATTCCTCTTTTTTGTCCTTTTTTTTTTTTTTTTTTGTCCTTTTGGAAATCAACAGTTGGCGACTTGGAATTTAGCCTTACTCGCCAAAACGGCAACTAGCTACAGAGCATGCCGCTAAAAACGGGTTATCTTTGGAACCGTGTAAGTTAGAGACGAACAGTTTGCGGCATTATGCTCATATTTATAAGGGCTATATAACTGGGTTTTCTGAATTAATACTGGAGTTTAAGAAAATTGTACAATTTTGTTAATGCATAAATTAGAGAGACCTTGCATCATACAAGACGTATTTGGTATGTGGCGAGTAGAAATTGTGAAATGGCGAGTGCTTTGTAAGGTCTGGCCAAGTGGCGACTGCTACTAGATTGTCATTCGAAAGGGTTGGCCACAACTATTTTTTTTGTAGAACATCGAAGACTTTGTAAACAAACTTAAGCAGTGGAGTCACTTCCTGACTGCAACATGTGTCAGGAAGTGACTCCGCTGCTTAAGTTAGTTTACAAAGTGTCAAATATTCTAAAAAAAAAAAAAGTTGTTGCTCAAAGACAGTTGTACACAAAAAAAAAGGATGACGATTACTTTAGAAAGGAAAACACGAGGATTTTTTTTGTAAGGTTTCCGACATGCTGTGCAAAAACTTACATTTCGAGAAAATCTTATTCCATTTGTTTTTCTTTTTACTTAGCATATGCTTCTAAGTACCGAAAAAAAATTTGGTGACATGTTGAATTGCCTCGTATGTCGAAGTGTCAGACGAAGTCTTAGTCAAATACTTCGAACGTCAATAATGGCCTACGACCCTGTGGGTAGGCTGGGTGACTTAAAGGAAAATATAAATTAGCATCCTGAACTAAATAGTGAATAGTCTGCAAAATATCTAATTGTATATACCCTTCATTAAAGCTAACATTTTTTGTCTATGGCTAAACCATTAGCTTCGCTTTCCTGTGGATATTCCATACGTTACTAGAAAACGAAAACGAACTCATTTGATGTTAAAGTAAGGTTTAACTGATCCGAGTTCAAAACAGCAAAGGAACACACACTTTTCTGTAAGGTTTCGTATACCGCAGTGTTCCTGGGCTGTTTAGTCCATGTGAAACCTTACTGCTGTATTCACATGTTTTTGGTCAGATGGGTTCATTCTAATTGGCTAAACGATATCGCTGAAAAATCGTACAGGTTAAGTAATTCAGGTTCGTGCGACTCCTTGAAAACATGGAAATCTGTTGAAAATCAAAATAAAATAACCAGTTCTGAAGTATTGAATATGAAATCTTGAAAGGTGGTGTATGTATGAGAACGGAAAGGAGGCGACTTGAATAATGCTGAATAATTTAGCCCCGAAAGTAGGCAAGCGTATAGCACTATATTAATCTTAACAATATTTTTGAAACTTGGGGATATAGTTTTAATTTTATTTGCGCGTCTATAAAGTCCAGGAAATCATTGAGCATCTTCCTAGTTATCTTTTAATTATTGGTTACTATTTTAAAATGTTTTATCTTAATAATTATTGGACTTTTCGAAGAAAATTACACCATTGATAAAAAGCTGGGATTAAATTTTGGATAACCATTATCTGTATCTGTATATCGACAAAATTTTTAAAACTGTTGGTATTGGTGTAGCCGTACTAAAAAATGCAAAGCATAGTATGTACAAACTGAAAGCAAAGCATAGTGAGCCAACATAGTGATAGTACCAACCATCTATGCACAAATACAAAGAAGAAAACCTTGGCTCACGCTATGCTAGTTAGTGGAGTAATGGACAACTTCCCTTCCTTGATGTGTTGATGCAAAAAAGGGAGGGAGGGGAAACTCCAGTTTAGACCATACCAGAAACCGATGACAAGGGATTCCCCTTAACTCTGGGCACCCTCTTTGCCAACTCTTAGCGATTGCGCAAATTTGTTAAGATATCGTTAAATCTTTGTACTTTATAAATTTTGTGTATTAGCCAATAGCCAAAGACACATAATTTCCGCGATAATTTTTCAACGTTTTCCGCGAGATTTTCTGCTGCGAGTAAAACTAAATTCCGCGATGTTTTACGTGAATTCCGCGAAATTTTTCCGCGATTATTTACATCGGTTCAGAAAGTTAACAGATGGAAACAAACTTCATAAAATTCATTTTAATGTAAAAAAAAAAAAGCCACTTAAGAAAAAGAACTCTGTTTCTCAGGCACCGCTTCACCGTCTAAAAGTTCCCACTCGAACCTTTTTTTTCATCTTTAGTTGCTGTGTAGTTTGGCTTGTTGTAGCTATTTGTTTTTTAAATGTTCTGTATTATGTCCAAGAGGGCCTAATGCAGGGCAGTATTTAAAAAGGGAAGACTTAGTTTCTGACAACATTCATGCTTTTTATTATGCAACTTAGATCTCGAGCAAACATGAAGGAAATTAAAAAAAACTGCCTGCCTGCGCAGAAAAAAAGAAAATCTCACCTGAGAAACAATTTTTTTTTTAAATGGCCTTGCTTAACTAATAACTAGACATACTTCACTAAACTAAACTAAGTTAAACTTCATAAAAATGCCATTTTATTTGTTTAAAAAAAATAGGCTAGCCTAGGCCTACTTTACTTCAGCAAGTTAACAGATGTAAACACACTTCATAAAAACGACAATTTTAACTTGATTAAAATTAGTTTTTACTATCCTAAAATACTTACCTCTAGTATGTGCTAAAATCGTTTTCGATTTGCTTTTCTACCCGATTTTTTAAACCCCTTAAAAGTTTAAAACACCTGCAACACTTGCAATGCAATGAGGTTAGCCTATCTGCCACTTGGTGCGCAACAATCGTTGCCTCCAACAAGCCAGCGCCAGCCCAACAATGACACTACGTTTTCCGGAACCCACAACTCAACTTTTCCAGGGTTCGGCGAAGCGGGGAGGCTGGGCGGGTCCTACTAGAGGTAAGTATTTTAGGATAGTAAAAACTAATTTTAATCAAGTTAAAATTGTCGTTTCTTACTATCTGTAAAATACTAACCTCTAGTATGTGCTGAATTTGTCCAATAGGCCGGTGGGACAGCACGAACCCTGCTAACTCTCGTTGCATTGCACTCCACACCAACAATACAGTACACATCACACATTAAACACTGCCAGCAACAAACCTTTACCCATCTCAGCACTTGTCTCGGGCGAGGTCCTCAGCCATGGACTGCGATCCACCACTGGTATTGCCACCGGGCAACAGTGATGGCAACTGTCCATCTTTCCACTGTGTACTGTCCACTGTGTACAAGGTGCATATCCCCACAACTTCTTCACCAGGAAAAGGTTCATGTGGGCCAACCCCTCAACACTCCTCGTGTCAGGTTGGAAACTCTCCAGTATGCACTTTAACAGGAAGCCTTCCACCATTGCAACACCAAACACTGCCTCGTGACGTGTCGCCTGAACTTCACTGTCTTTGCCCACCTTCTTTCTTCCATTTAGAGAAAGTTCCAGTGGGCATGATGACACTACAACACTCCTTGTGTTGTGTCATCTCCTTTCCACTGTGTACACAAACTTCACTCACTCCCCAACAACGCCTCTAGCCGCCACTTGGGGATGCTCCAGACCACTCCCACTCGCCGTATCTGTATCACAAAGATAATGGGCGATAAAAGTGTTCTTGTTGGTCCAAGAGCTGGCAGCTACCACATCATTAAGCGGGGTGCCAGATGCGAAGGCCCAAGACGCAGCCAAAACCCTCAACGCATGGGCCCCTCACATTTGCAGGGATGTCCAGATGGTCCAGTCCGTGCTCATACACTCGCGTGATGACCTTACAAATCCCTTTCCCTATCTTCGCTGGTGACGGTAAGGGAAGGACACCTCCAGAAGCTCGATCCCATTGCAAAAACTGTGGAGTGAGTGTAGATCCTGCTCGTCCCAAACGTCCAGACTGCTCCGTCAAATTGGTCCTAAGAAAAGGTGGAGAGCCCGGACCAAGCCTTGGGTCCACTCCGTACCCCCTAGATCAACCACTGTCTTCAATGCCTTAATCACCAAAGGTATGGGGGCCACATCTGGTGTTTGATTCTTCACAAGGAAGTCAAGGAAGGAAGGAAGGATGGATGTTCTTGCCATCTCTCACCAGAGCAGCTAGCTCGCTCAGCCGAGCCGCTGAAGCCAGAGCCACCAAGAAAAAGGGTCCTCTGTGACAGTCGAAGCAACGGGGCTGAGCAAAGAGGTCCGTAAGGCGCCAACTCCAGACCGGCCCACTCCAAGGGCAAGCTCCATTTGGGGAACACCTGTTAGGCCTCGGTGTTGCATTCATAAACGCCCGGACCTGGCGTGAAACATGTTCACTGGCCATCTCTCACCAGAGCTGCCAGCTCGCTCAGCCGAGCTGCCGAAGCCAGAGCCACCAAGAATAGGGTCTACTGCGATAGCAGGAGCAGCGAAGCCGAACAAAGAGGTTCGTAAGGTGCCAATTCCAAACTAGCCAACACCAACGGTAAGTTCCATCTGGGAAACAATTGCTTGATCCTTGGTCGTGCATTCACAAAGGCCCGAACCAGCCTTGATACATGTTCACTGGTCACCAGCTTCTTCCTTCCCAATGCCGACAAGACGGAGTTGATGGCCGAACGATACCCCTTAACGGCCGTCGGGGACAAGCCTTTGACAAATCGTTCTTCCAGGAAAGACGACAAAGCGGCTTCGGTCGGGCCCGTCGGATCAATTTCCACCTTCCGGCACCAGAAAAACCAAATTTTCGACCGGGCGTCGTAGTTTTTCCTCGTCGAAGAACGCAAGCAACCCAACATCTGCTCCGAAAGGTTTTTTCAAGTGGGACGACAAAGCGGCTTCTGTAGGGTCCGTTGGATCACATCCCTTCTTCTGGCACCAGAAACGCCAAACCTTCCACCTGGCCTCACTGTTCTTCCTTGTCGAAGAATGGCGGCAACCCTACATTTCTCCGAGGCCTCAGTGGTAAAATCCTCACCTTCCAAATTCCTTACCACGGTCTCCACCCGTGAACTCGGGACAAGGGTGGGTCGCTGCACCTCAGTGCTGGGTCAGGATAGAGTCCGAGAGGAGTAGAGGAAGTGGGTCCTCCTTCGACAGTTCCACTAAGTAAGGAAACCATGACGCAGCTGGTCCGAGTGGCGCCACCAAAATGTATTCTCCCGGGAACTTGCGAAGATTGTTCCAAGACGCCTGCAGAAGCGAGAACGGGGGGAAACAGGTAGCTGACAGGCCTGCTCAGTCGATGGAGAGAGCGTACGTGGCCCACATCGTCGAGTCCGGAAACGGTGAGACAAAGTGTGGGAGTTGGCAGTTGTAGCATGCCGCAAACAGGCCCACCCAGGCTTCCCCCACGTCAATAACGAGCTCTGGCACAGGCTGCGATCGAATCTTCATTCCGTTGTGTGAGTTCTCTGACGTGACAACTCGTCTGCTAGATTATGGAGGTTCACTGCTACATGATGCAGACGCAGGTTGAGATGCAGGGCTTCGCGCAGTCGAAACAGCAGGGAGGTCTCTTCCATCATCAACCAAGAACAAGTCCCTCCTCCTATCATGACGTGAGCCACCGCCGTTGTGTTGTGCATCATAGCCATCCCCGCCTATCACGTTCTTCCCACGCAAACTCTTTCCTTGACCTGGACCGCCAGACGTTTTGCTCGCTTCTCCAGAACATTGATATGTAACTGGCATTCCTCATCTGACCCCACTCCCGCCGTCATGAGACCCTCGAAGTACGCCCCCCAGCCTGTGGAGGATGCGTCCGTGAAGAGAAGTCCAAACGGCGTTGGGTCCTGAATGGGCACTGCCCGGCAGGTGTTGAAGGGATCACCCTACCACAGAACTGTAAACTGTCCAGAGAAAACACATCCCACCAGGACGACGAGGTTATCATTCATGGTTCCTGAACAAATGCATCGGCCTGACCTTCCATTCCCCGAAAGGAACCAGCTCAGCGCAGGAATCGACGACACCTGTTACTGACACCAGGTCCACTGACGTACTCTCGGTGGCTAGCTGCAACCTTTCCATCCGATCCAGTAACCTCTCTACCTGTTCCTGCGATGGCCAACCCGTGAACTCGACCGTATCGAACTGAGCGCCGCGGAACACAAACTGCCTGCACGGCACCAGCCCGGGCATTTCCAACTGGACGCCTAGACCCAGAACCTTGAAGACACGTGGCCAATTGCCACCTGAGTACTTCCTCCGAGTGATGGCGGAGCAACCAAACGCTGATATAGGCATGGGCTACAATTTCCAAACAATGTAGAAACCCCCAAGCCAGGCAAAGCACTTCCGTGAAGACATGAGATCCGGTTGCAATCCCAAAAGGTAGGACACGAAACTGGTACGATTGACCTCCTACAAAAAGGCGAAACAGATGC
>JAHWFP010197385.1:5739-16747 GCA_023313725.1 Lithobius niger
CAAAAACACACTGACCAAAACTCATTTTTGGACCTCAAAAATGGCACTTTCAGCAGTTAAAATTTCTAAAAACGCCTCAGCTTCTGGGGGGCAAGCCCCCAGACCCCCATCATGTGAGTGTTACAAGGTTTTGACGATTTTAGCACCCGTATAGTTTACAAACAACTAGTATAGTTTTTACAAATAACTGCAAGTATAGTTTTTACAAACAACTTTATAGAAAAGCCATGGCGCCTGTTTTTTTTTTTTGCTTTTTCTGTCTTTTTGGTGCTGACTATGGGCATGCAAGCAAACAGAGTGTTCATCATACTTACTGTATGACTCGACAAAAGATGGGTGTAAGGAACATTTTATAGAACATTTTTAACCCAACGTGTCTTTTCTTTAAAAACGAGACACGTTTCCTTACAACTAATGGTAACAGTCGGTGTGGAGAGCTACTTACTTAATTTGGCTACAGGAATCATATGCAGACAGTCTCAATAGGTATACGAAAAGTGCATTTTTTTTTGGGGGGGGGTCACATTATTTGTGGACCTTGAGGGGGGTCAAACAATTTTTTCAGGCTCTCGAAGGAGAGGTCATCGAAATTTGGCGGTCACATTTTCATTTTCTCTGGCCCTTCCCCCCCCCCCCGGCAATAAATAATAACCAGTCCCTAAGTAGTAGTAACTCTGAGTGTTTGCTGTAGGCTGATATTACTAAATGCACCAGTAACCATAAAAACAAATGCGTATGACTGCATATCACTGAACCTAACCACTGTCCATACTTCACTGTCCATGACCTAACACCATGCTAACACTTTAATGTTTTTTTTAGCCCTGGAAGATCTTTTGAAAAGAAAAGATAATTTTCATTCGTCAAAATTTTGTCTTTGGCACCCTAAGCTAGAAACTCTCAGTAAACTTCCCCTCCTACCTCCATCCTTCCACTGATTTTACCTAGCAGAAATTTTTAAAAATCGCTAGTGAATGCCCGCCCAAGTTTATCATCAGGCATCATTGTGAAATTCTTATTGTTAAAACACATTTTTGGGTAAGTATGAGGGTAGTTTTTGCTCCAAGGCATTGAAGGCCAAAAGCTAACAGAAAAAGATATACCTGTGGCTGGTAGTGAAGTTGTTTTAAATGGTGTAGTGAATCAGAAAGCATGTGTTGTTGTGGGGAAACAAATGGCACAAGCAGAGCTTGGTGCAATTCCAAACTGGGACTGGATAAAGAAGGCCTAATAAAAATTAATATAGAAAAAATGACATCATTGCTCTGTACAACAATGATGGTAAACACTAACTGCATGAGCATTTCGCTGAAGCATTGCGAACAATCTTGTACTACATTGAGTCATCGTTGGCTTGGGGCCACCAAGAAAAAATATTGTTTATGATATTGTTTCTGACCAGAAATATGCCCAGAAATTCGTGGCCAGAAATTATGCAGAAGGTGCTGTATTCAAGTGTATTCATGGTTAAATGGCAGCGGAGTTGCTTTATTGACCCACAAGAAAGTTTAAGTCCTGTAGGTTTCACTGGCTACCACAAATCGTAGAGGACGCACCCATAGAGAAAGCGTTCTTAAACTGTAATGAGGTGGTGGAGGCCACTTCATTATGAAGTGGCGGATTAGCGGTCAAGACTGCAACATTGCAGCAATGCTTTACTAAAGAGCATCGGGCATCGTTACATTTTAGGCCTTCATTTATTACACTGGACAGTATTTTTTGACATAATTCAGATCGATGGAGTGCTACCTTCAGTAGCTTTATAGAACCCACCACTGTCTAAATTGGAGCCAGTCTGGTCACATTTACAATGCGTGTGATATGAGGTGGTATGTCCACTTAAATGTCTCCCCAAAGCTAGGAAGTTTGAAGCTCAATCCCTTGCAGTGGCCATTCCATGGGGATACTGTGGCTGTAGAGAGTAATGTAGGTGACATGCATGAGGACAAGATTGTTGGTATTGCTACTCATGCTTCTATTGTGCCAGAACTTGTTACGGCTGTGACCTGTTGTCTCTAATTGAGTTGCTGCATTTCGCGATGACAGGGCCTGGTCGCAGTGGATCTAATGGCTTTGGACATGGTGGATACAAATCCTGAGTCTTTAGACCAATGGCTTCAGAATCTGTGCATACAACCTTACTGCTCAGGAACCTGCAGCTTTGGTACTTGTGATCCTTTTGGAAACTGTAGCAGTGAGCGTGGAGACTTCAAATATAGTGTTGGTTTACTTGATGCAGGGTGATCTGTCTCTGGATGTGAGGAGAGAGAGAAGAACAAGCTTTCTGCACGATCGCTGCTACCTAACACTCCTAAGTTTCCAATATTGGAACTGTCAAACTTTTTCTTCTCACTGCTGGTGGACGACTCTAGCTTGGATGCTGGTAGTGGTCGTGGGGCGAAAATCTATCTTCACTGTCCTAATGGTGATGCTCCTGTACCATGTTGCTTACTAGAACGGTAGGCGTGTCACAAAGAGGCATACAGAGGCACCTGCTGTGTCAGCAGGTGGACATCTTCAAACTGTTTTAGTTTAAGACTGCTTTGGTTTGGATCTGTATGCGTGATTCCTCCTGGACTGTGTACGTGCTGATGGTTATAGAATTCGGGAGGTGGTCTCCTAGATTTGAGCAACCAAGTGCCCCATTGAAGGGTGCAGTTGACATCTCTGCAAGCTATCATATGTGTGGCAGTTGAGATCGTGGTGTGATCGTGGTTGGGTGACTGTGGTGGCGGCTAATTTTCATGTGTGTTCTCAGGGAAGTCTTGAAAAGCCTAGTTTGTAGTCTGTCTCAGCCTCTCGTCACACATGGTGACCTCGGTGCTCATCAGCCCTTCAGGAGGACGGGTTTGCAGAATAGGAAAGGGAACATTGAGGCATTGTCATTAGTACAGCAAGAACTTCTGGTGCTTAACAATGGCACTCCTGACATTTTCGTAGTGGTATGGGACAAACTACCAGGAGTCAGTCTTGGGCTTGGGGTTTGCTCATGGGTCTTGGCAAGTGCGCTAAATATGTCTGTGTCTGGTGACTCCAGGACCAGTAACCAACTATCGCATTTGGTGGTGCGAACATAATTCTTGGCAGTGTCACAGAGGGACTTAGACTTATGTGACTGCTGGTGGAGCCAACAGTTTGTGTGTGAAACTTTACTTTTAGTTGGCCACTTCCATGGGAGGAAGACAGCATATCAGGCAGTGGCTAAGCTGCCAAGCTAGGTTGACACTAGGTATGGAATATACGCCACAGGCAGGCCTACTGCCAGTTACTTCAGTGACCAGAGAAATGGGAATTGTATAGCAAGTGACCCTGGAGTTACAACACAGGATTCGTGTTGCTAAGCAAAGCATGGCTTCTGAAAATACTAGTGTAGTTCTTTTCACCGGAGCATGCCGATGGCAAATCTTTGGAAGCAGAAGTCACCGAATTTGGAAAAGAGTGTCATTTCTTGGATTCTTCGTGTATACAGTAGGAGGATGCTTCCTGCCCAGGAGCTGGCAGTGCAATTTGTCAGTTCACTTTGGTTTATGAGGGCACGGTGTGAGTGTACCTCTAGCACCCTGTGCCTTGTAGTTTAGTGCCCACCAAATTCTCTGTTCGTCCCAATGCTGCATGCATTGCAGTGATGGTTACCTACAGTGACAGCTCGCCTGGTGCTGGTGAGGGTGACCTACCTGCAGTCTGCTGCTAATGTTCATTGATTGGGACTCCTCAGCTTGTTTAACAGAATCTGTCCAATAGATGTGATGCCATATGCGTGGAAGGTTGCAGTTCTTGTGACAGTGCTCAAAGTGAGGAAGGATTGGACGGGACACAGTTGGGAAGCTATCGATCCACTGCCCTGCAATCTTATGAAAGCATAGTGTTTAAATAAATGGTGGTGGGACTGCTCCAGTGGGTTCTGGATACAAGCAACAGCTTCACCGAACACAGTCCAGATTTCGGCCTGGCCTGTGTGCACAAGAAGCTGTGTCGCGAGGTGAGCTGAGATGTAGATGCTCGAACTGCTGGCACAGTGCTTATTTGCAAGCATCCATGACCTTAAGTCATTCTTTGATTGTGTGGAAGTTGGCTTAGTCTTCGCTCCTCTCCCCAGAATGGGCGAGTCAGTTTGTGAACACAGTTCTACGGATCTTACTACTGAAGAGGCATTTTGTGACAGGATGGATGGCTGTATATCATCTCTCAGCCATGATCTACAAACCACGGACTGCCCCAGAAGAGTTGCATGAGCTCGATGCTCAATATAGTGTTACTGAATGGCATGTTCTGTAGTACCCATACGCAGCATCGCGACATACGTAGGAGATGAAGGGGTGTCATTATCAGCTCAGACTGAGTCTGGTGATGCAAATAGTAGAGAGTTCAAAATTGGCTTCGGGATTATGGGACGGAGTTGTCTCCAAAGGAATCTAGTGCAGCCATTTTTGGTACGTGTTAGAAGCCTCGGGTATCTCTTGTAGTCATTGGACTAATAAAAAGCCGGACAGATGCACATTTTCACACTTTATCCCAATGTTTAGGGTAAGTATGTGACCCTTTATCAAGCATAAGTATAAATACAAAAGTGTTGAGTAGAAACTCAAAGGCACAAGCTCGGAATTAAAGATTTTTCCCGCTAGGGGTGAGTGGTGTATGAACCACCTGGTTTCCATCCCTATCTACAGATGCCCTGCTTATCCAGGTAGGCTATGGGTCTTCCTGCTGTCCCGTTTTTAAACCAGTCTTAGTTCCTTCTGGTGCATTGTGTTTCATTTGGTGTTGGTTGGTATTTTCCTAGAGTATCTTGTGAAATGAATTGAGTTTCTACTTAAAACTTTTTGTTTATATTTATGATTTATAGAGGTTCGCATACTGACCCGAAACATTGTGAAAACTGTATACATGTGCATCTGTCCAGCTTTTATTAATTCAATCACGTTTGGTGCTTTTATCCGTCATCATCATTCTTGTAGTTATTGGCTACCGGTTGTGTCATATACCTATTTTCCGCGACTTGGAGATCTGTCTGGAAACAATCTATGCTGGACGTCTGATGCTCAGGAGTGCATATCATGGTGGCATCAATACCCGTAAGTATACAGAGCATGGAACGATCGTCGTCTTCCTTGCCTCCCTACTGCACAGTTTCACTCTGAAGAGGACAGTGTGACCTGTGAAGCTGTTGGTTGTATTTACACATTGTGGGTACTGTGGTTGTGTATGAAAAATTCATATGTTGATACCCATGGCTGCAGGTCAGCTAGAGGCATTGGAAGATGAGGTAGTGTTTTCAAGTTGACGTTCTCGTACACGGTCTGTCTGTTACAGACAGAATTGTTGTTGTTGTTATAAACTAGCAGGAAGCCGTTAGGCTCTTGCATGGTAAGCTAGTATTAGATTTTGCACTGGTATTACAGACTGGCCTAAACTATTTATAGTTATTCTTTCAAGAGCAGAGGTCACGGTCGGTTGGGTTCCTGGCTACTTGGGTGTGTATGGGAACGAGGCCGCAGGTATATGTGATTCAGGACGGGCTTGGGAGTCCGAGGGAGAACTTAGTGGATGCTGTAAGGAATGTGGTATGTGCTTTTGTCAAGTACAAAAATGATTGGTATGGAGCAACCAAATGACCATCAGCACAGGTGAAGGTCCATCCATCAGTACACTGCAGGTGGAGATCCCCAGGTCGTGTTCTCAGGCCTTTTCTAGACTGCAAATGCGTCCGGTGGTCCAGAATGGGTATCGGCACGGTGGTGGTATCTCGAATTCAGCGGCGTGCTATTGCGATGCAACAGAAGAGGATGTTACTCACTATCTAATAGATTGTAACCTAATTCAACCGTGTCATGAACGTTTGATGAGTGTTTTTTGTATGATGAATCATCATTTCTATACTTGCTGGGTACATTGTCCCGTGCTGGTACAGGAAAAATTCGTCTGCTTGCATGCGGTGGTGGACTTTTCTCAGCAGTCAAGATGTCTTTCAGTACATAGTTGCTTGACATGTTTAGTTTCGTTTCATTTTGCATTGCGGGAAGTGGACTTATTGTTATTACTGCTCCAAAATAAAAATAAAAAACCTAATAGAGCAAACAGCAGTTGCAGCCAAAAGATACCATGAACTTAATTTAATACCCGAATTTTCGGTAACAATCGCACAAAACTTCTTCAAGGGCAATAAACACTGCCTACACTATTAAAAAAATTGCCAACTTACTTGTTGCCACTTGTCTAAGACATTGTAAAGCGACAACAAACGATAATAAAATGGTGCGTCAGACATGAAACAAGACAGATCACAGATAATATTGCAGGGACGTATAATAGGGGGCGCGGAATTGTACCGACACGGATTTACGTTAACTCCGAAATTTTCATAAACAATGACCTCTGTGTTGGACCCCGAATTACAGTAACTCCGGATTCGTAATTTGCTTTAAAAGTGTCTGAAACAATCCGGAATTGTAGCAACACGGAATTGTAGTAACACGGTTTCTGATATTATATGTATAGCCGCAGCGAGCGTGGCAGTGCGAGTGAGGCAGGGACGTTATTTAATCATCAACAAAATCAGGAGTTACGGTAAATCCGCGTTACCACAATTCCGGATTATTTCAGACACTTTTAAAGCAAATCACGAATCCGGAGTTACAGTAATTCCGGGTCCAACACAGGGGTCAGAATTAAAAAAATTCCGGAGTTAACGTAACTCCGTGTCGATACAATTCTGGCGCCCTGTATAATATCGTAGTACAAAATGAATTAAAACGGGAAGTAATTTCGTCATACACGGTTCAAACCGAAAGGGGGTGCAAAACGTCGATAAGTTCCATAAGCTAAGCGTTAAGCATACAGCTTCTATGCCTAACGCTCAGTGCTGTTGTTCCATGCACCAAACAAACATAGACCTGGCATGGTACATTGACATAAACAAGAGGAGGATTCATGGTTTTCGCAATATCTACGATGGTGATGCTAATTATTAAATATTTGGCAAAGCAAGGTGAAATTTTCTAAAAATAGGTAGATAGTGCATCACTGCTTTCAAAATAATTAAAAAATTTAACTAAATGTGACATGAATCAATTGACAGCAAACACATAACGTCGGTAAATGATCCAACTAAATATTAATAACCAAAATCATCAGTTGTGAACAAATCACAAAAGAACTTATAGCACACTAAAAAAAAAACCCAAAGGCTGTACGAAACTGCTAGTTTTAGTTATTCGCAAGGTGTAAGCCAAACTTAAGTAAACATGCATAGGACCGGAAACTTGATATCGGCCATTTTTTACGATAGCACTTCTTTGATGTCTCAAAATTGGGAAGTTCTTTCATCCTTTTGCATTTTGATATGAGAATATATATTCATGACTTTCTAACGGCCATTAACCAATGGGAAGCCAGTAAGCGACAGCCACCAGCCAATCACGCCTCCTTAACACTGACTAAATGAGCACACGGTATTTTATCAGATTTAACGGTCACCCTCACCCCTCCATCGCAATTTTACGAATGCTCGTCTGGCATCCTGGGTTTTGCCACATAACAAAAGAATGAAAGAACTGCATTTGCTACGCCTAAACTAATTTCTAAACATGTACGACATGTCTGGCAGTCAAGTGACGCACCATTTGACTTCTCGGCGATACGCTCTTAATGTTTGGTTACCATGGTGACAGAAGATCAGCAGCATGCCTAAATGCCTAAGCGCATTACGCTGCTCTTGTTTCATCCTGTCATCGCTACTATACGAAATGTGGTGGTCGAGGCAAGCCACGTACGTAAAATAGTAATTAAATTAAATAGAAATAGTAGAAAATATCAATAATAACTGGCGTAAAACTTAGTATTATTACGGATCATACTCTATTTTAAACCTATAAAAAAAAACATTTTCATAAAACATAACACGTATTTACTTTGGTTGAAGCGCCCTGATGTTCGTCATACGTAAAACTACTTTATTCATGGAGGTGGCAGTAGAAAATGCCATTCTTATAAACGCGAAACAAAGCAGGGAGTGCATCTGGCAACGAATTGTACACTTTCATCGTTTCGTGCGAACAGGAATTATGAATTCAAGAGGGAAATCACTGCAGTACAACTTTTTAGTCCGTATGTATGTTTTCATTTTAAAATATTTTAAAGTTGATGTCTAAATGAGACGGTATATTCTCGTTTTAAATACAACTCGAGCATAGTTAAGTATCGATAAATTTTCTCAACCCCTCGTTACATTCCCAAGGTGATAAAAACACCTCGCTCAATTGCTCGGTATTCTTTCAGCTTCGGAACGTAACTCTGGGTTGAGAAAATTTATCGATAAAAAATTATCGTGATATTACTACTGATAAGAATTCAATTAAATGTGACATCACGCAACTACCACAAACAAAGAACTTCGCCGAAGAGACATAAATTAAATCAATGAGAGAAAAAATAAGTAATAGCTCATCCAAAACGGCGAAAGAATCTGCTAAATATACACCATTAAAGTAGTATTGATATTAGAACAAAAATTGCTGTTGTTAACGTTTTTCAAGTACGGTCACTCCAGTAAATAACGCCGTGATGGGCGAAACTTAGCGCCGGTGCACACGTGCGTTATTTGGACGCGAGGCGACGCAGCCAATCAATGCACACGTGCGTTTTATTAACGCGCGTTGACGCTGTGGTGCCGCTTCGGTGACGTATGTGCACGTTCGGTTCCCTAACCTCGTGTATAAAACATTATAGTTTGAAACCAATCAATTAATCAGTTTTTTCGCGCTTAATCACGTTTGGATAGACCAAGTTTATCCTAACTTTAAAAACTTGAACTAGATGTGCCAGAAGCTTGTAGCATGGCAAATTCTTACCTTGTACAAAATATCGCCAATCACGCCGTACCATTTTCCGGTTTTTTTGTCAATGCCTCCAAACCGGTTGTCAGATACGAGTTCTATGTCGTAAACCATTCCCGTAATTTTGGCTAATTCTTCCATTAGATCGACAATAAATCCTTCGTATATAGGACCACCAGGAGTACGTTCGTCTTCAGGAATACGCATGAAAAATGGCTTGCTCTAAAAAATAAATAATAATTAATTTTTTTAAGTCACTTTGGAATAAAGCAGGAGATTTATTGAATGCAATTTCAGTGAAAACCACGAAATTGTATCTCTCAATTATTGGCTGCATTTGACAATCTTAAACCCAAAAGACGATATTGATCCTTATGGATAAAATAATTAGGCAATTTAAACAATGTTTTTTTTCCATTCAACATTCTGTTTGATTTTCCTACCAATAAATTATTAAAAATAAAACCAAGCAGTGCTACAAAATCAATGACGAACAACGTTTCGAAAATTATCAATTTTCTTCATCAGGTTAATGAATTGAAATATTAAAACATGGCAAGGCCACTAAGTTATCACTTGTTTAAAAGCATAACACAACAATTTAAAAGAACAAAAGAATAAAAAGTCGAAAATCTCCATTTCTCCTCTTAAAAGAGGCAGAAAACGGCGGTTGAAATGCAAAACCCGACCTGTTTCTTGAGAATCCAAGTTGCAAGTCAAGATGTGTGCAAATCGGGTCACATCGGGTTTCATGGGTATGGCCCATTTGTAACAGTATGGGGGTTGCGTAGTATGCCTCGAAAATGTATCAAGTTTAAGATTTTTTATTACAAGGATATATTCTTTAATATATAGCACCGTTCAGTAGTCCTTACTTTGGTCTCTCGATCTAATACCCAAGTATCCTTAACTCTCTACTGCATTAATTAACCAGGTAACTTGTTTTATAAGTCCTCCTTGTATAAGTACGGCTTATATGAGTAGGGCTTGTATAAGTAGGGGTACTCGTGGGGTTCGATCCGGCATTCTCTTGGTTTGGAGACGTCGATGCTAACCACTGGGCTGTACGGTTCCCGCTAATCACTTTGCTCACGGTTCCCGGGGTCTCTTCACAAAGCTCGCGTTTCGTGTTGGACTCTTATTCTTGAGTGAGAAGTGGTGTGATATTTGTTGGATGGCTTTGCAATAGAGGGCTAATGTATAAAATACTTACTGAAATGGCACTAATTTATTTATACTCACGGATTGTACTCCTGGATTTTTTTCCACCGCATTCTTTGTAAAACGCAATGACACATTTATTGTTAAGCTATGGGTTCTCTTCTTTTCACTAGTTCGGTAGGTGAGCCCTTGGATGAATGGATAACCCAATTATTGGGTATTCGTCCAAAATAGGCCATAGCTATTGAGAGATATCGGTGCTTTGCCATCAGATGGAGAAATCGACCCATTCGCCATCTGATGGCAAAGAACGAAAGAGTTTTGCTAAGAACCTTGAGCAAAGTGATTACCGAAGACTCTAGCATTTGACGATCTCTTCACGAAGATAATCAACAATTTCGTAGGTAGCATCCTTAAAGGCGGGTCGCAACCAAATGAACATTGCAGCATCTAGCCCCTATTGAGTTCTTGCTCGCAGCCGGCAAGCAAAGAAATGCACAAAGCAATACCTTTAAACACAACAAAGTCGTCACATGCCTCTTTAATAATTATTGATTAAAAATATGGGTCTTCCTCGTGTACCTGGGAGCCAGCTGTAAAAGTTAACGATATTACTGTCAGTAGATGGTGCCAGGGTATTTTCGTTATATTCCACCGTGGCGCCATCTAGTGGCATTAATACCGTTAATCTTTACAGCTTGATTCCAGGTGTACGAGGACGTACCAAACTTTTACTCAATAATTCAGAAGGCTCGTGGCTTACATGTTTGTTGCAATAAATGATATTTCTTTGTGCATTCCTTTGCTTGCTGTGATCAAGCGCTAGCGCACTCTGCCACTCTGCCAGCAAGGTACTTGCAGGAGTTCCGGCGGCTGTGTTCTCAGTACGCCGGTTATCAGCGGCTGTTTACTGATGGGTCGAAGTCAGACGCTGGCGTGGCTTGTGCTTGTGTTTGTAAGGGAGTGACGGTTGCCCATCGCCTTCCATCAGGCTATTCTGTGTTTTCTGCAGAGCT
>JAHWFP010197399.1:0-16904 GCA_023313725.1 Lithobius niger
GATATCCGATTTATCCCACCGCCGTTCAGTTCTCATTGTTGACCACGAGCTTGTAAGCATTCTAAAGCTAGTTGATTCATGTAAATTATATAACATTGTTCCCGCATATTTTGTCTTTGTTCAGAGTCGTCGCGGAATCCTTTAGCCAATGACTGAGAGTAGACATGTCCATTTTAATGGTTGAAAATCCACTAGGTGCGATAACTAACTTGATATCACACTCGTAGGTACGGAACAATATAATGGTGCGAGAAACGTTGCTCAGAATCCACTTTAGAACCACAAAGCAGAGGGCAACACACAGTAGCTGTTCATTTTTTTTTGGAGGGGCAGCATAATTTACCCTTGCACCCCCCCCCCCCTCCCCCACCCTTGAAGACGGCTAGTTGTGACACTGCTAAATGCTACCAAAATTGAGTTATATTATGCTTGTGTTATCACCTTTAAAGTTAGCATGTAGTCGATTTTAATCAGTTGAAGCAAACAAAATTATCAAATTCCAACTCTGCCTGTAAGTAAAGCAATTCAATTACAATCCAAACAATGGTAAAACAAAGATTATCTTAGCATTCAGATAATAACTACCCTGCTACTTAACTGAGCTTTTTGTCTTCTAAGGTCGACAGCAACTTTTTCGAAACTGAAGTGGTATCCTTTGTCAAAATATTATAAAAGTTCACATTGTTCGTCACCTATTGATTGAGAGAAAAAAAAAACAGTAAAAAATATGAATTTTATCATTTGAAAAATTAACCAGAAATGTTGCCGAAATCCCTCTCTTATTGATTATTGTTAACAAGGCATATCCTCTCATTATTTTAGTGCATCCAGTCCGCATACAATTTTTTGCTACATTTACGTAGGTTTAAGTGAATGTAGCAAAAATGCTTCCGAGGGAAAAATTGGAAAATGAATGCGTTTGCAACATTTACGTAAGGCTGAACTAATGTTGCAAAGCCGAGTCATACAGGAAAGCCAACATGGAGACAGGAATCTTTAACAATGCTGTGCTGCTGGTTTTAGAGGAAGAGATGTCATGAAGTCAAGTTATTTTTTACCTTGAAGTTGGAATCAAGCTTAGATTGTACAGTATTATCTGTCCCGTTTGCTTAAATAATAAGCCACAGAGTTGAAAAAAATATACGCAGAATTTTGTTCGACTCGCAGCAGAAATTGCAGCGGATATGGTTGAAACAATTTTACAGAAATTAAAATTATGTGTCCCTACTTATGAACGCCCGTTATGGTACGAGAAAAAAAGAGAAGGTCACCGGACTTTCACATTTACCACCAAACTTAATTAACCCTTTGACAACTACCTCACCTAACACTTTCAAATCAACAGAGGGGAAAATAACCAAGTTCCAAGTGCCACCACAAACCTTGTGATGCATCCCGAACAACATGAGCAAGTACAGCCCAGTGGTTAGAGTGGTCGTCCACAAGCAAAGTGAACGGCAGATTGAATACCACAAACTAGTAAGATTCTGATGAAACCGGAAAAAAAAACTAAAGTCGTCTACTGATGCAAAACGGATACAAATGGAAAACAAAGTCTAGCGACGAAAAGCAAGCTATGTTTAAGGAGATGTAATTACCGTGATAATACTACCGTAAAACCCCGAATTTAAGACCATGGTTTGAAAAATGAAAAAAAGGGACGAGTACAAGGGGTTACTGAAAAAGTTTTGTTTATAAGACCATGGTCTTAAATTTGAAACATGCGTTTGAAACTTCTTCTCTGGGGCCTATACAACTAATATTTGAATTTTAAAACTTGTGATCATTTTGCTAAGGTACCAATCGGCTGAATCCGCAGGATATACAACTTCGTTTCAACCATATTTTTAAACATAATTAAAAACCTAATTTGGTTTGTCAATCTTACTTGAATTTGATGCAAATCTGGCTTTTAATTGGCGTTTTAATGCCAGAAATTATTTCAATTAATTTGATGAGCCTACATCGTTGTGCTCGATATCGTTAGCCTAATTAGTTTGGTGCGTTTTCAAATGGGCTACCTGCCTAATTGATACTAACATTTCTGGAAGTAGGTTGCATCAATTTACCATAAAATCCTAATAAAAATGATGATTACTGGAACAGAATAGATTAATAGTTGATACTTTCTGCTAATGGATGCCAAGATTTTATTATCATTAGGTTGCTTGCGTGTTATGACTGGAGTTTTAATGCTGCTTGTAGCATGAGCAGCCACCTTGGATAAAAAGCACCTTCATTTAGAATCCCAGTGCAAGCCTGTATACTATTGTTCTGCAAAGCAAAATTCTTAAAGCATGCAAAGCTTTGCTTAGATGCTTATTCATACGAACAGCAAAGATTTTCGGACTAGTGCTTTCCCAGAAAATCGAGAATTATTCCTGTTAGCAAATAATTATTGTAGGATGAGAAAGAGTAACTAATTTATTTTAAACTTAAATTTAAAAAAAATTAAACTGAGCACATATTTACATTATTAAATTATGATTTTTAATATTAAATTTACGAAATAAAATAAATACAAATTAAATTTGTATATATATTTAAAAAGTACACCAGTGTAGTGAGCCAGTTGAACTGACAAGCAAAGTACTGTAAAAAATATACTGTATATAACATTCCTACTTGCTCTTTCATAACTACAGTACGACGTATCACTGTTTCTGTGCTGACAGTTTCTGCACTGCCAAATATAAAAATTTAAGTAAATTTCTTGTAGGCTAGTCTGAATTTACTTTTTAATTTCCATTCTTTGAGCTTAACTTTTAATTACCATTCTGCAGGGTTGTCTGTTTTTTTCCCCCAATACCAAGAGGCCATAATAAAACTTTTAAGGTGAATTTATTTAACATAATGAGGAAGTTACGTTGTCTTTAAGAAAGTAAGTGTTGGGACAGCACATTTTGATAAATCCTTACTTATCCTTCCTTAGCTGGAGGGTAGAAAAAAATACGAGGTCTGGTGGACATCCAGAATTCCAGACCGATCCGGAAAACCTATTGACGTCTCAGATCCAGTCTGGATTGTGTAAACCTGGGTTTGGTCGATCCGCATATATTTTTGACTCCAAATTGGATATAACAATAAAAAACCAACCAACACACCTAACATTGCCGTCGCATTATTTTTTCAAGACAGGCTTGAAGTAGGGTGCGTACCATTCCAGAGTGTTTTTTTTTTTTATTTCAAGTGGTAGTTATTAATGTTTGGTAACTGGCAGAAGCCAAAATCACTGTGCTATTTTAGGTTCACTTAAAAGACCATGGTCTTATATACAAGTCACGGTCTTATGTTAAGATACAAGACCGGGTCTTAAATTCGGGGATTTACGGTAGGCCTGGTAATGTGCCAAGTGTTGTTGCAAGGAAGGTGCAATTTTGCGGTGATGGAAATGGCGGCTTAATTAGATAACGGCATCCCCTCGACAAGTACAATGACAAAATTCATGATAAGAAAAATTCCAACGGAGCACGGAAATATGGGCGCACAATTGCAGCCCAACTTTGTAACATAAATACGCACCGCGGCACCACGTACATGGCTGATGATGATTGACTTCTTATTTACGGCAACCTAGTTCCAACAGCACTGTTTGGTGCGGATTCACACGAGTATTACTTTGGTGATAACTAGGGATCGACCGAATCTACTTTTACCAAATCCGATTCGGATCCGGATAATTTACAAGATTTGGTGAATCGGATCCGGATCCTAACCGAATCCAAAATAAAACCTTTGTTGGACTGCTTCAGCCCTTTCCATTTTTACAGACTAAATTTTGTCTCTAGCTGAGTAGTTTCAAGACTTGATTAGACATTTTTACAACTTGTTCATTGGTTTTTCCCTTATAACTTCTAAACAGTTTATGCTAGTCATTTGAAATTAGCTCCATTGGAAAGCTGGTGAAAAAACGCTTCGAATGGTATATTGGAATGTCGAAAACGGCCAAAAAATAGCGAAGTTATTGAAAAATCGCCCGGACATTCAAAATTTTGCCGAATCCGAATCGAATCCGAACCCTAAAGATCCGGCTTCAGATCCGGTTCGGATTCGGTCGATCCCTAGTGATAACTGCTACTGGAATTTCGTTCCAGTAGCTAGTTGTCAATTGCACTGGCTTGTTTTTCATGAAAAATAAATCCATTTTGCGGTAAATTTTGCGCAATTTTCGGAAATTTGAGGCATTTTGCTACATTTACTGAATTTTGCGACAATTAAATGGGTGTTTTTGCTTCAGTTAGTGATTGTTTGCTCACTTTTATAATTCGTATAGCTCGTTTAGAGAAAATGTTGTGAAATTAGCTATTTGCAAAATTGCAGAAAGTACATGTCCTTTACTATGTGAGGGTTCTCTGGGATTTCGACCTCAGTCATCAGATCGTGGCCCGGCCGCCAAGCTAAGAGGATGTAAGCTCAAAACATGTCGCCAACACATGTAAAAATAACGCCATTATTTGTAGCGGTTCTCCAGGAATTAACCCACTGACAGAGCCACTATACTCGGGCTTTCTTGCACTAGAGACTTTCCAAATATTGGAGAAGAGTTAAGTGGCCTCGACGTTACAGCATTAAATCTGTTGGCTTTTACAGTATGCAGTGAAGCCCAACTTGTTAAACCATGTTTGGACACAATTGACAGGTCATTTTTTTTTTTATGAGGAAGCCCTCCGACAACTGATAATCATAATATGAAACATCGTTTACTCTTTTGTTACGTTTCATGGAGATAGGAAGCAAAGTTTATAATTACGGGAACCAGGTGACATTTAAAAGCAGCTTTACAAGGTAACTGGATTTTCTCTTATATGGTGATAATCGCATAACTCCATTAAAATTAAAATGCAATGAACGATTTATCTGGATCACATTCCTCCAAATTCAACAAATGATAAACCTGGACCATATTCCTATCAAAATAATAATCTACATCTGCTTTTGAATCAGTCATTCATTCCTGCACCAGTGGCTACATAATAGTGGATTTAAAATTTATGTTGCCGACTGTAGCATCAATCCCAAAAAATAGGATGTTTTTAGATTACTAAGAACTAGGGAAAATACTTAAAAAAAAAATGCAATAAATTGCAAACTTTTCATTTTTGTTTTTCATTTTAAATACACTCTCCATTGTGGATTTTAGCAAGCACCACTGTCTAGTAATTTTCCTTATCCTTAGCTGTAGAACTATAAATTACATTCTAAAACTTAATGTTGTTTACTTTGAAAGCTAAAATTCTCTTCAAAATCTTTCAAAATCCAAACAGATCCAACCCAGCAATTCAGTACCCACTGCGAGGCGAGTTTTGCATTCAGTTTCGTCGAAAATGGAATGCAAGCCCTACAAATATAAGAGGCTACGGCGAACTGCCAAGTTTGAAAGACACGCAAGAGAACACGACGGGGAAGCAACGGGAAGAGTGTAGCTTGACGAAAACAGTCGGCTGTGATTTCCATCTACGGAAATAAGGACTGTAGAAAATTTACAAGGATATTGATCATGTCTGTTTGGACTTTGAATTTGTGTGCATTCTTTCTGGATTTTCGAGATGAATTACAACAGCGAAACAAATAGTTTTTGAGTTTTTGCATCTTTAAACAAGTGTTTTCCAACAATGCAACAGTTGACGCACATACCTGTTCTACTACATTTTCGGCGTCGCTCCAAAGTTGAGTAGCAGCGTTGTAGTCTTTTTTGGCAAGGGCATCTTCAATCTTGGCAGCAGCTGCATTAATTGATTTCAGCCCGACCTCATCGACTAGACTCTAGAGAGACAATTATTTATTTAATCCCCAAGCTGGGTCGACAAAAATAATCAACAATTCTGTTAAGTAACAAAATTTAGCTACCAACCACTTACAGTGCTGTATAGATACGGCCCCCAAGTTAGAACAGAATCAAGAGGGGATATCCAGGAATCTCCTAAGGCAACTCCTTTAAAAGAGCATTTGATCTTTTGAGCTTCTATAGCCTGCAATAAATTAAAAAATTAACATGAAAACTCAACTTAGCTTGAAAAATCACAAGTAATTAAAGCAAGCATCTACATACTGGAAAAAAAATCCACTAAGATCTTAAGCACTGCAACAATATGGGGCAACATATGACAGCCAGGCCAAGTAGACCTTCAATAAAAATATAGTTTAAGAAATAGGTTGTAAAATTTTAAATATAGGTTTTTAACAGGTTGTTTTCAACGATGATATAGGTTTTTAATGTTTTTTGTTTGGCTGAATTCATCTTACTAAACATACAAAGGAAAAACTTGCAAAACTTACTTATTTCTTGTACTTTAGTAGCACTTTTCAAAGAGGCCATATTTTTTTTTGGTTTACGGGTTCATTTTGTCCATATAAAAATGTTTCAAAACTATCGCCAACAATTTGCATGTCGTTAGGCACTCAGTAGCTTCAAAATGAGTCCAACCGTTTAAGATTTGAAGCGTTTTTTTTAATTGATTCTTAAATAAAAAAAAATTCTTTTCTTAAATTTGAAACACTACTGAAGTGTGGTTGACCTTTTTAAAGACATCAAAAAAATCTAAAATGTGAGGGTTTCCGATGATATCCACTCGTGTTCGCAGCAAAACAAAAAAAAACAACGGAGTCTGCAGGTATTTGGGAGAAAGGGTACATAATAGGTGTATTGTGCTTCAGTACCCAAAAAAAACTGTGCAACTAGCAATGAAGTTTAGATTTAGCCTTGTCAATCTAATGAAAAGGCACAGAAACAAATGGGGGACATACAACGGTTCATAACCTATTACCACATTGAAACCGATGCGTTGCAGCACATTTTTATTTTCAAGTTACTGGATGAAAATCGTTAAAATACACACAGAGCGCCATTTTGTAAGCGTAAAAAAAATGTCTAAACTACCCAGACCTGCAGCATTCAGACCAAGGCCCAGCCCACAGCATTAATCAACTGCCTGCAGCCACCCACACCCTGCAGCATTAATCAGCTATCTTCAGGGGGGCCCCCCCCCCAACCCCTTAAAAAATAACGGTTCAGCGCGGCGAATTGGCCTGAGGACAATGTTGCTTTCTTTCAATGAATTGTCATTTGCCTTTGGCATCGTCAAGGCACTGTCATTCTTGCATATAACGGTGCAGACCCAGCCTAGCACGGTTAGCACATTTGTCAACAACCTACGTTACTACCACGAGTCAACCAAACCCTACATTATGGGTGGCACGATAACAATAATTCGATAGTTTCGCGATAAAAATTTTGTTGATTATCGTATCGCACTTTCTCTGATTTATCGAATTATCGTGCAAACCTCGATGCTTAAATTGTCGTATCTCGGAAACTGTAATAACTAGAAACAAGTGGTTTGCGGCGCTGCGTGAGGAATTACAAGGGCTCTCCACAACCACGTGTGCAAAACTGTTGCTAGCCACTTTAGGTGATTGGAGAGTTAGTTTAATGCAAAGGGAAGTAATTGGCAATGGTAAGGGCATTTTCATGTCTACTGGCCAAATGGTGAAGGCTGCACTGTCGGGTTTAGCCAAGGCTTTTTTTCTTTATCAACCAAATTAAAATGATTACGCCAGCCTCAAAATTTGATTTATCGAGATAATAATAATAATAATCTTTGCCTCCCCTAGGGGTGGGAGGGTCATGGAAGGGTGGTGAACCACTAACACCATACCATAAAATGAGGAGTAATGGAGAAAAATTAAGTACCCTCGGGCCAAGAACACTTCAAGAATGGGTGAAGATTCTCCATGTTGAGGTGGCGACGAAATGCCTGCACCATGTTTTGGTTTACGGTCAGCTCGCTAAGAGCATTCCAAACATGGACGACTCGCACCGAAAAAAAGTTCCGGCGAGAGTTTGTAGAAGTGGCTGACATTGTAAGGTTCCAGCTATGACCCCTTGTTCGACCAATGCAAGGCGCAAAATCAAAAAAGGGGAGGCTGACAGATGTGAAATCGTGTAGGATCTTGTAGGTTTAGATTAAATCAAATTTGATTCTACGTAACTCAAGTAGCTCCAGACCACCCTTATTAAGGCGTTCGGAGTAGCAAAGGTCACGGAAACCCGTCCCTTTGTAAATCTGCGTTGGACAGCCCACGGCGGTCGCTATCACCCAGTAAGTGAGGAGAACAGACTGGTGTTGCATATTGTAATAGTGGCTGCACAAACACTTTGAAAGCCCAAACCTTGGTAGACCAATTACCAGAAGTAAAACACCAGTTGACCATTTGCAACCCGACGGTATGCCTGCGTGCAGATCTTATGGCAATGTAGGGAGGATTTAAGACTATTTACACACCACACTCACAAATCCCGAACCTCCAAAACAGATGAAAGGAAAGTATGGTCTAGGTCAGAACAAGAATTTTGCATGCCCACGTGGAAAGTGAAACATTTGTCAACAGATAGTGGCAGCTGCCACCTCCTGGACCAATCGGCCACCTTCTGTATTTCAGCCTGGCGTTCTAAAGACTTAAAAGGGAACTAATTTTCTGTGCCAATTTTGAGGTCTTCCGCGAATTTGAATCCGAAAGTTTTACCAACGGAAAAGTCAAAATCGTTAAGATAGACAACAAACAATAGCGAACGCAGGACCGATCCCTGGGGGACCCCACATGGAACAGGAGCACTCGATGAGAATGAAGTTGCCACTGCAACTGTTGAGTTCTGTTGCTCAGGAAGGCCTCAATCCAGCCAGCCAGCTTGCCCTTAATGCCACAATTGGCGACCTTAAATACCAGTTTTCAATGAATCACCGATTCGAAGGCCTTCTTGAAATCAAAGTAAATAGAGTCCGATCGAATGCCAATATCAAGTGCGCAAGTCCAACGATCCAAGACACCTAATAACTGAAAAGGGGCAGATATGTTTGGAAGGAAACCATATTGTTCAGACTTAATAGTAGAGTGGTCCTCAAAAAACTTCAAAATGACATCCCGAATAATGGATGATGAACGGAGATATTATCGATTATCACGATAATTTTAAGAGCTTTATCGGGATAAAAAAATTTTGCATCGTCACACCCCTACCCTACATATGCAGCGATCGGTGCAGCAGAGCAGATGGGAATGGAAAGTGCAGAAGAACACAATGTACTCGCACGTGGGAAACCATAATTTATAATGGTATAATACTCATTTTACACTTATTAAGAGAGTGAATACTTAATTTGTCCACAAACCTTGTTCAAGGCTCTGGCGAAGGCAACTGCCATTTTTCCACCATACGATTCAGAAAAGATGTATAAAGGCACTTTCTGAAACAAACAAACGCTGTTATCGCCACGCTCCATTCAATCAACATGTAAAGTTATTACTTTAAAAAGAAGACGTAAAAAGCAATATCAAATTATCAGTGGCCACAATAATATACTACTGAGAAACTTGGTGAGCAGACAACTGAAAACAAACACCATATATTTAATAGGAGTAATGTTGAAAAACAATTGCAACTGGTTTTTGTGGAACAAATGTTCTTCAGAAGTGCAAATTTAAGTGCGCGCAATGCGAAATAAATCAAACCAAAGAATTTCTGTAAACGTGTTAAGACTGTTATTTCATCAGTATTTCCTAAATGTTTAGTGCTTAACATTAACAATCATTGACTTACTTGATGTGGTACTGGTATGAAAATGTTTTCAAACTACCATTGACATGTTACATTTTTAAGGTGGAGGCGTGTTTTTTCTTTAATATAAAATAAATTTTACTTGTCAATCAGGTCGTCTCCTACTCGGTCACGGTCACCTTTAACGATTACATATGACGATTAATTATTAATCAACTTTCAGATAAGGACCCATTAGTCAGATAGGACTCATTAGTAGATATTAGTCGTCTTGAGCGTGTTCAACGCAGGACTACCAAACTGGTGCCACAGTTTCGGGGGCTTTCGTACTGTGAAAGGCTACGAAGGCTTGGTCTCGCGTCTGTTCCTGAAAGGTGGACTCGAGGAGACAATATCTTGACGTACCAAATCCTCCGAGGAGGGGTCAGGTTGAATCCAAGTGTATTCTTTACCCCTTCTGATTCTGTGACTCGTGGGCATCCTCAGAAATTGACCAAGAGTCACGTCAAGTTGGAAGTGCGACGCAACGACTTTGCACACCATGTTGTCAATCCGTGGAATGCACTTCCAGCCAATGTGGTCAGCGCGGGAACTGTGAACTTGTTTAAGGCTGCTGTGGACAAGATCAACTCAGCTAAACCCCACGTCTGAATTCCCCCTTTTATGCTGCTACGAGCCTACGGCTCTGCGGTTGTTTTTCGTGTATTATTATTATTATTATTAATTATTATTATTATTAATATGACACACCCAACGTTGTTCAAAATTAGAATGTGTTCATTCCCCAATTTGATCTTGGTTCAGTTACGTAAACCTTTTTCCAAAACACTAAACGAACTCATTTTTGTGAACTAATCTATAACACACCAACAGTTTTGGGATTTGCTTGATTTTGCCACACACGATTGATTGAGTCTCTTCCTTCCTTGCTTATTAACAAAGTTTATGATGATTTAACCAACAACTTCTTTTCAACTTATTTCAGAAAAACCAGCAGGCATAATACGAAATTCGATTACAAAATGAAAAATGAAAATGCTGAATCACACGAAGTATTTTCACAAGGGCAATCTGTACACACCAATGTTGAGTAAAGTACTACATGGATAAAAAAGCACAGCATTGTAGCAATTATTGCTGCATCCAAAGCATACCATGCTAAATTTTTCTTAGTCCACAATTTTCTCTCCCCTTCCCCACCGCCACCTCCCCAAATTATTTTTCCTTTACATATTTTTGGGATAACTTAACAAAATTGCAACTTTGGTTTGGTGTTGTCACAATGCTGCATGCAAAACTTAATGTTTATGTGCGGCATTGTTGATAAGTTTTCAAAATTCTCTTCCTTAAAGGCGCCTTTTCACCTTTCCTAGGTACAGCACCGTAGAATCTTCGACCAATATAAAGAAAATAGCGATATATTAAAAACGGTACACTATTCGCAGCAGCGCCAACATTTTTATAACTAAAACGAGATCGCATTACCCACATCTGCCTATTGGATGCCGGAGAATCTGGAACGTGGACGCTGTGATTAGAATATGGGCAGAACTATCGAAATGGTGAACAGGCACCTTTAAATTTTGAAAATTAGCATCCAGACATAAAATTGGATTTTGTATCCAGAAATGAAGCCCATTTTTATTTTATTTTTAAACTGGAACATAAAATTTCAGGTGGTGTTTTTATGAGTCACCCTGGAATTAAGTTGGACCAACATCACATTTTGTCTCAAAAATGAGTTTGCAGATTAAAACATTGCTAATTTTATCTAAAAATGTTGTGATGTCTACCTTGAAAGTTGGAAGATTTACTTCGCCCCACAAATTCTTGCAAATTTTCGATAGTCTTTCGCTGGAGGTAGTAAACGTCAGCCGACTATCTTCACCAGGCTACAAATCACAACAGTTCTTTCCTCGTCAAGTTTCCATGAAACGTACGGAAATTGTTGTGATCTGCAGCCTGATGAAGATAGCCGGGCTCCCAGCCAACTTCAATGGATAACAAATAGGAAATATTGGAATTTTTTGTTAAAAAATTGGAGCTTTATAGCCAGATGCAGTGAGTTATCGCTGCCATTCAATACTTTTTTTTATTTGTGTGGCTGTGTTTGGCCGCTCGACCAATTCACATTCTGTTTTCGTCATGCTGCAGTGGCACGGAGTGGGAAGATCTATGTTCTTCTTTACGGATCCGATTAACTATAGCTTAGCAAGGAAACACAGCAAAACAGGACATTATTTCAGTTCGGAGTAGAAAAATATAGGAAACTAGAGAAAGCCCATGCTATGGACGGGGCCGGTCATGAATCAAGTTTACGGACACATTTCCCGGGACATTTTTCCGGCACTCTTCCCGACGACTTCTCAGATTGATCGACCACTCATGCCTGCCTCCTCTTTCAATGGAGGTAGAATGGGAGAGCGCATTTGCAATGTGGGCGCAATGAGGGGAGAAGTGATTGTTCGGCCCGACGACTTGTCAGATTGAACCTTTATTGAGTTGATCGAACACTCATGCCTGCCTCCTGTTTACATGCAGGTAGAGTAGTAGAGTGCATTTTCAATGCGGGAGTGAGGAGGGGAGAAGTGGTTTTCCTTTTAGCCTTCCCTTTTGCTTTAGCCTTCCTTTTAGCCCGCATCCACGATTGTAATGTAGATATGGGAGCTTTTCACAATTTATAAAAGCTTTATAGGAATCCTAAAAAAAAAATGGAATTATAGGAGGACTGGGAGCCCCGAGATAATCGGCCAGTGTTTACTAAATCCAGCGAAAGACTATAAAAAATCTTCAGGATATTGTGGGGCGACGTGATATCTTAAGACTTGATATTGTGCGTATTATTTTAAGAGAAGCCAATTTTACATGCCCCCAATTTTTACTTGCCTGAAATTCCGGTAACTTGGTTAAGAATGCTTGAATGAAAGTCACCAAATCATCTCCAATTTGAGCATTATTGGTAGCCAAAGCTGATTTGTTCGTAACGTAACTAAATCCAGTTCCCACTGGATTATCAACAAACAGAAGATTGGCATTTGTTAGCTGAAACAAGAGAATACAAAATGGAGTAAAAAACACAAGCTGCACAAATTTACCGCTAAGGTTAGTAAAAATGCAACTTTTACGAAACGTAATTTTTAAATATGAAAACACCGTTAAGTCGCCCATTAAACACCCATGGGCAGTTAAAATTAATTTGATAAAAAAAAAGGGGGTGAGCCATAACGAAGTTATAAATCGAATCTTACTTCTATTCAGGAAGGGTGTTTCGCCTAACTCCACCGTGGAAAATTCAGCATATATGCGATCATTTACGTACGTGGTCTGGGTTCGGTCAAGCATTAATTAATGCAATGCCTTTATTCTCATTGGTTCAGGAATTTAGTTTATTAGTTTACTAGTTTATTTAGTTTACTTTATGTATGAAACTTTAGTTACATTAGTTGTAGAAAAACCGCGATTTGAAACATTGATTTCCTTGAATGAATGAAGTATTTAGTCAATTTCTAGCAGAAAAAAAATGATCTAAAATGCTTCAAAGTCAGAAATTGTGAAATAACCAAGTTGCAGGCTGTTATGGGCTGTAACTAGGTAATTTCACGATTTCTGACCTTTAAAAAGCATTTTGGGGTGGGCATAGATTTGCGATACAAAAATCAGCAATGCTGCTTTAAGATAATTGTTTTTATTTTTTCGCAGTGTCAACCAAATATTCCTCTTCCTACCTTTAGATTGACTTGTTTATCATCCGTAAAATGTTGCAGCAATGAGATACCTACTCATTATTGCCAGCAAATTAGACTGTTCCACTGTGAAATTACCTATGGCAAGCTGCAGAGCTCGAAATAGCTCATGGCACCTGTGCAACTGCCGCGAGCTTGCTACCAATTGCATCGATAATCGGTAGTTTTGATGGTAAACTCTTGTTGGATAGCATGTAGAAAAGAGAGAACTGCCACTGCAACAGCTAAATTCTGTTTCTATTGCTAATGATGAAAATATAAATTACCTGTAAATTTAGCATTTTTTTCTTAAATTTTTTTTTTCCTCCAGAGATTTAAACCAATCACCAGCCAGCTAGCTATGCCTGAAGTGAGCATGTGCACCTCCGTCAACTTTTATTCCTCTCAATACATCATGGGGGTGACTGAAGAGGGGAGGAAGGCTGGGTACTTTTGTAAAGTCTTAACAAAAAAAAATGGTATGCTTCGTGGAATATTTCTGAAAAAATAGGGAAGGGAGGGTCGGTAGGTCGGAAAAATATTTTTTTAAATATTTTTTAAACACTTTTTTGAAAAACATTTTTGAATGCAGGCCTATGGAGCAGCATGTTTTGCATACAAAATACACGTTGTATCTTGCTTAGCTCAGCTATTCATTACTGAAACCTGGATGCTAACAACTTTTTTCGGCATTTCTCCTCGTGATATTGCGTTGCACATTGCATTGTGTCAGTTTTTAGCGAAAAATTGTTAAGGTCGGAAGCAAAAATTAGGATTGGTCGGGTTCCGCGAAAAACACCAATTATAAAATCCTAAATACACTTTACCACAACAGCAGACCACTTCAGTCAAACTTTTAGAGTTCGCTGTTAAGTTTTCGGCGAGTCTTATCGCCTTCTTCAGAACAAAATCAGGTCTGAAGAAAACGATAGGACTCGCCGAAAATTTTCAGTGAACTCTAAAGTTTGACTGAAGTGTTCTGCTGTGGAGGTAAAGTGTATTTTAGATTTTATAATGTCTTTCAATTACTGTATCAAACGGTTACCCGTTTTTTCGAAACACACCAATTTTTTTGTTAAGCCTAATGTAAATTTTCATTAAAATATTAGCAATGGAAACAGAATTTAGCCATTGCAGTGGCAATTCTCTCTTTCTATTGGCTACAGAAATAAACATTACCTGTAAATTTTAGCTTTTACAGTAATCATCCTCAATTTTGCGGCAGGCACCACCCTATGGGTTCCTGAAGATTTAGGAGCTGGTTCCCCAAAAAGTCAAAACACAAAATAAAAACAGGATTTAGGATCTCTTTTCTGAATTGATGGCCCTGAAGAGGGCCGTTGTTTTATATCTTCTCCAAGTGCTTCGGGGGTTGGACAGCACTTCTGGCAGTGATGATAGGTCACAGCTTTGAGACGTCCCATCTCCGTGCATTGTCCTATCCCTGAAGTAGTGCGACGTGAAGACTGAGCTGTCACGGCTTTCAAAGGTTAGCATGACCGTCTCATATGCCAAAAGCCCCGATTCAATCTTGGCCTCGGCCCACCCCTGTGAATTGGGGAATAGAAGGGCCCCGAAAGAGAATTCGTGCTTATGTCAATTGTTGTATGATAAGATCCTGGGTAGTTCCTAGCAAAATTGTCCCTCTCTATCTCAAGATAACCTGAGCAGTTGACAAAGGATGACAATTCGTCTCTTTTCCTTGTTTTCCTCTTTTTAAGACAGCGGTTGACTGAAACCAATTTTTTCACTTTCGGTTGAAACTGAAACCAGTTCCAAAACCTGTGATTTGGCCGGAACTGAAACCACTACCAAAACCTGTGATTTGGATTTGGCCGAAAGCCACTACCCAAACTGGTAATACAGTTTCAGTCGAAACGAAACCACCTTGGGGCCGAAACGACCTCAAACTATTCTCAGACATTCAATGGGTCTGGCTCGATCAACTGACGCCCAGAAGTCCGATGCCAGTGCGCAGTGGGCCACTCTTGGCAAGCAGAACTGGCACTGTGGGATGAACCAAACGCCAAGCCGAAACCGGTAAATCGGTTTTGGCCGAAACCAAAATCACTTCTAAACTTGGAACCAAAACCTTAAGTGAATAATTTCTTTGCTTTATGCAAAAATTAGACAAAAATCGAGAATAAAACCATAAGTGTATGGTTTTTCACCCCGTGTGAGAAAGTGCTGCGACGTGCGACGTACATCGCAGAAAATAATCACTGTCAATTTTCGTTTACCGTAAACCGCACTTTTTTCGATATATGCGGAAACAACAATAATTTCGCTAAATATTGACCGATTTTGACGTTTTTCAAAAACCCCATTTTAACCCTTTTTTGCCAGCTTTGCAATGGTGCAAACAAGTCACTAGCTCCTCCCATTCTGAGTTAGGCCTACTTACAAAAAAAAACTTAACGTATATTTTTTAACAAATGTGGCTTGCAAATGCATAAGAAAAAAACTGTAGCTCGCTGGTAATTTAAGGACAATATCATGGAGGAAGGCATTAGGTAGGAGGCGACACAACCCATTTTTCGCGAAACCTGGGCATAGAGGAAGGGAGGGGGTCTGACTGAAAGTGTGGGACGTCTGATAGGTGAGTTTTTGTGAAACTGAGTGGCCCTCCTGCAGGATACAGGATTACAAGGAAATTTTTAAAATCAGTACGGTGCTAATTTTTACAAGCATTAAAAAAATGTTTACTGTGGATAAAGTAATGGGGGGAAGTTATAGAAAGGTTTCTTAATGAATTTAATGGTTTGCCATGCTTCAACAAAAAAAATAAAAATCGTCGCTTCAAAGGGCTTGTTTCCTTGAAAAATTCCAACACTGGAAAAATTAACCCTGCAGAAAAATGTTTAGGTTACAAAACTGCGTCGCAGAAAGCTGTGGAACATTATAACACGGGTTTTTCATAGACGTAGTCTAGACCGGATGACAGAGCCCGGTTTACCAATTTCTGTCCCTAGGCTGATCGAATCCGCGTGCGCCCTCCCATCAGTGCTAATCACTAATCACTATCAATGACCAGGTTCATGGCCCCATTACTGAACTTTCTGCATCTCCAGTCCTGGGCCAAATAATCACAAAAAATGTAAAAAAAGGATAAATTGCCGATCATAAAACTGTGGTTAAGTTTGGTGCAAGCACTTCGGCCACTTGTTAAATAATAACACTGGCTGGTTGCCAACTAAGAAAAGATAAATATTTTTTGGAACTAGCCACTGAGAATTAACCCTTACCCACGTTTCATTCCTCGCTGTCAAATTCACATTTAACGGGCCTATTTCCATAAAATTACCATATCCAGTCGATGAGGCACCAGGCCCACCCTGAAAATAACCAAACGCAATAAACTGCAATGTAACAACTTGTAGTAGCAAGGTCATATCAATAAAGTCCAGCTTTCACTCTTACCTGAAGCCACACCACTAATGGCTGTTCCAGATAACTACCGCTTGTTGTGGAGTAGTAAAGCCACCAAAACATATAGGCATCTGGCCGAATATTGACGTACGCCCACGTTTCCTTGCCATCTTTGACGCGACGCCCTGTAATTGCAACAAATTGTTCAATAAAATTTCAAAGACTGTCACTTACGCAAAACCAAAATTCCTCCAAGTTCC